>JAAGKR010001198.1:19720-91379 GCA_011419295.1 Clarias macrocephalus
GGTGGGAGTGTCATGATCTGGGGCTGCATGAGTGCTGCTGGCATTGGGGAGCTACAGTTCATTGAGGGAAACATGAATTCTAACATGTACTGTGACATACTGAAGCAGAGCATGATCCCCTCCCTCTGGAAACTGGACCGCAGAGCAGTGTTCCAGTATGATAATGACCCCAAACACACCTCCAAGATGACCACTGGCTTGCTAAAGAGGCTGAGGGTAAAGGTGATGGACAGGCCAAGCATGTCTCCAGACCTAAACCCCATAGAACACCTCTGGGGCATCCTGAAAAAGAAGGTGGAGGAGAACAAGGTGTCAAATGTCCACCACCTCCATGATGTTGTGATGGAGGAGTGGAAGAGGATTCCAGTGACAACCTGTGAAGCTCCGGTGAACTCCATGGCCAAGAGAATTCAAGCCATGCTGGAAAATGATAGTGGCCAAACAAAATATTGACATTTCACATTTTCACTTTGGGGTGTGCTCACTTTTGTTGCCAGGGGTTCAGCTATTATTGGCTGTATTTTTAGTTATTTTGAGGGGACAATAAATTTACACAGCTATACAAACTTTGACACAATGAAAAGTAGTCAGTGTAAATAGTCATTTATGCAGTGTTGTCCTATGAAAAGATGTATATAAATATTTGCAGAGATGTGAGGGGTGTACTCACTTTTATGAAATACTGTATACACGTAAGAGACAAGCACTGGCCCAGCTTGGGAGGCGATTACCCATAATTCCGCAGCGCAAGAGAGAAAAAACATTGGCTCAGTTGTGATCATGTGACATTCTGTGTTGAAACAAGAAGCGCATGCGTGATACTCGGTATTCATAAACCAAGAGCTGCTCGTTTTTCAAGTCAAAATTTATTACAAATCTTTGCTCATCTTGCGGAACACTCTGTATATATTTTCGAGTTGTTCAAATAATAATTAGTTGACTTTCCAAAAAATTATATCCATAATTAATGTTTTGGACTCCTTTTATTTACGCATACTAGCTCTTTTAGGTTCTGCTCTAGTAAGGCTTTTGTTGTTCTTGTATTCAACATAAATAATAGAGCAACAACACAGTAATACATATTTAGGTTGCAGTGTGCAAAGAAAAATAAAGTATTTAAAAGATTACCACACCCAGGTGATGACCCAGTTTGGATTTTTTGGGTCTTAAGGACCTGTTCAGACTGGAGGTAAATACAATTTGTTTTCCAAATCTGGTCTTTAGAACTGACTGTCCACACTATTACTTGCTCTGTTCAAACTGGCAGCACAAATACGACAATCTATTAACCAATCTGCATTGGATGCTGTGGTGTTCTGTCCATGCACAATTGTTCTCATTTCCATACTGTGTTTAGGTCAGCCTCTGAAACAAGCGTCTTGAAAACAAGGTTAATTTAGACGTACGGAAAATGGCTTTTACATACTTAGCGGTAATAGCACCAAAGACTATTTTCAACTATGGATCCATACCACATCATCGTGTGGACTTGAACGTCAGTATTGGGTT
This sequence comes from Clarias macrocephalus, assembly GCA_011419295.1. Taxonomy (NCBI): domain Eukaryota; kingdom Metazoa; phylum Chordata; class Actinopteri; order Siluriformes; family Clariidae; genus Clarias; species Clarias macrocephalus. The sequence goes on from JAAGKR010001198.1 coordinate 21,230, forward strand.
GGGAGTAACGAAATGGACAGTTCCATGAAATCTAGGTAGAGTGTCCAGGCTAAGACACATCTTTAGGAGCCCGATTTGAACAGATTTCAAACCACTTCTTGATGTGATTCAGACAGGACCTGCAAAAATCAGATTCAACATTTTTTTTTTTTTTTTTTTTTTTAAATCGCCCAGGCTACAAAAAAAGCAATCTGATTCTAATGTGTTTGTGCCAAAAATTGGATTTGAACTTTCATTATGAACAAGGCCAAAGTCATTTCCTACCATATGCCAGGTAAATTTGGGTAGAGTTCAAACATTGTGATGCATCGATTGAAAAAGAATTGTTTAAACATTTATATTTTTTTTTTAAGTCAGTGTACTGGGTATTATACCTGAAATGTAGACTATTCTATAGCCCTCCTTTTTAACTCAACATGAATACCTTTTACTCACCTAGAGCTTTTCTGACCTGGCAGTCAAGGCTGAAGCCAATCAGGTCTTTAGAGATTGTCCTCTCACTCCCTAGTCGCACCAAGTTGATGTCACCACAGGTTCCTGTGCACACAATCTTTGTCAATCTTTTACTTGCATGCACAAATTATGAAAAAATTCAGAGAAAAACAGTCATGGCCTCCTCCATTTTAAGTGACATGTTTACTCAACTAGATAATTATTTGACAATTACAAGGAAGCATGTGGGGGTGTGATGCATTACTGGTACCTTGTGGAGATTGACTGTTCAAGCACATTGCTTTGAAGGCAGCAATGATTTTCTTCATTAAGCTGTCAATAGCAGCATTAGATGGGGCGCAGATCAGAATTCTCATCCTGCGAGACTTAGAATAGCGATTCACTGAAGGACCAGCACCATCCTAGTTTACAACATAAACAACCGAATGAGGAAACTACTCCATTCCATATGGCAACTGAAATGTTGAAGCACAATTTTCATAGACTAAAAAAAAAAGTAGGATAACTTGGACAGCTAAAAGGACTTACAGAGAAAAATCTATGCAGCATTCCAACTATGATTTTGCTCTTGCCAGTTCCTGGTGGTCCATGTACTAACAAAATCTTTGGGGTATTCTGGTTTCTTTTCACCATTGCAACCCCACAGCTGATTGCTTTGGTCTGGTCTGCATTATATTCCTAAAAGAAAAAAGTGTTTAAAAAATTTATCATTTACACGTCCTCATAATTTTTTTTATCTTTAAAGCTAAATAAAAGGAAACTAAGCAACATTATACATGACAGAAGAAATCAAGCACAAGATAACAGGCAGTACCACAAAAAGATTACCAGCAGCAAACTAGATCTAGTCCAAAGTATAAAAGCTGTGTTCTAACCCAGGGGTTCCCAACCCTGGCCGTGAAGAGCCCACTGCCCTGCACATGTTATGTTTTCCCTATTAAAACTAATTTTAACAATTAATTAATGTGCTGCGAGATAAAAATAAATGAATAAATAAATAAAAATAAATAAATAAAAAGCAAGGAGTCCTCTTGGGCCCAGGGTTGAGAAACACTGATCATCATCACCTACTTACAGGCATATCTAGGTTGGGCAGGTCATCCTGGGAGGTTCCAAAGAACCTGATGTCTGGCTTGAGAACTGGATATAACATCTTGCTCTTTGGTAGCAAACACAGTGCTCTGAATTCCCGTAATGTACTAATCAGGGAGCCAATCACTTCACAGTTTATGGACTGGGTGTTAACAGAGGACACATTACCACACGTCTGAATAGTAAGGTTCAATGTAGAGGCTTGACCTAAAGGTGAAGACAGCAAAAATCTCGGTTATGTTGCATGCTGGAATATTGATCACCAGTTTGTTTGTTTTTTCACTATCCAATTAAGCCGAGCCGTTCGACTGTTCATGCCTGTATTTAAATTTCAAATTGGATGCATATTCTAGCTTAATTTTCAAAGTATTTTTCATGTACATCTTGTTTTTGAAATATTTGCATAAGTCCCAAAAACACTCTTCAGTCTTGCTGTTTCGAGAAAATATAGACCAGAGACTGAAGCCTTTGGACAAAATAAAAAAACAAATTCATTGTTTTTGGACACATACTTTTAAAGGTTTGTCTGCCAGTCAAGTGCTAAATCATAATTCTTTTTTAGATGTTGGACATTCATAAAATACCAGTAGGCTACACAGAAATGAATATTTCCAGCTAAACTCAAAACAAAAATATTACCATATGACCACACTATAATGAAATTCAGAGCAACATTTACTTACTTCACAAACGTAAAAATAATTAAAACAAACATGCACAATAAACACACACCTCCTCTGTTACTTATCACGCTGGACCGAGACACACATCCAAAGTGGGCATTCATCTCATGAGACTCTGGTTCATCATTTACATATGCACCAGTGTTCTCGGGCAGCCAGAGGAGCACAAGGTCGTCATCTTTAGGATACTGCTGCTTCATCTCCTGCTCAGCATTAAGGTTCGCTACACAATGTGACAAGACATTTAGTATCCAGCATACTGTACATGTGCAAAACAATATCAGACAAACAGCATATTAAAAAAAAATTTTAATTAGCCATTCATAAAAAACTAAATGCTTGAGAGAATCAGGACAAGAACTTCAAGTAATGTTCATATCAAAGATCAAAAGGAGGCAAAAAGTGATCTCTGTGACAAAGCTGACCAAAACTGGACAGTCCATGATTTGAGGGACGTCACTAGGTCCTTTTATGATCATCTGCTGTTGTAGCTCATCCCCCCACAACCTACAATATGTCATACAAAACATGCTCACAGTCGTAAACCTTGGATATTTGTGTTATCACAGGCTTTTAACCAGTTTGGCAATTCTCCTACATGCAAAAAAAAAAAAAAAAAAAAGTTTCCCCCTTAAGTTCCCCACTCTGTTTAAAATCTAGAGGTGCTGGACAGGTTCTAAAAATACACAAACCAACTTATCTGGCACTGCAACCATGTCATCAAAGTGGCTCTTGACCTGTGTTTGCTATGCAATGCTACCATATGATTGGCCAATTTGATAAGAAGCAGGTTTTCCTAATAAAGGGGTTAATAAGCATCATTCCTTGCAATATTTGGTGCCAAGTGGAAAATATTTAATGAATGCACCTGTGAAACTGGCACTGGCAATGCGATTACGGTATTCAATTCCCTGGACCTGGAGTTGAAGTTTGAATTTCCTTTTTTTAAGCCATTCGTTGACCATCTGCAGGAGGAGAGAAAGTAAGACTTTTCTGTACAATAAAAAAATTCAAGGGGAAACAGAAGCTAAAATTGTTGTGAAACACAATTTTACCTATATCCGTGTATTAATTCTGTTAATCTATTTCACAAAATTTAAATGCGTTTTCAGGGGGTGTGTGTGTGGAGGGGTGTGTGTGGGGGTGTGTGTGTGGGGGTGTGTGCAAAAAAAATGTTTGTTTGGTTTGTGTGTAGTGGTGGTGGAGATTCACTTTTCATTTAATTATTTATTGGTTAGGGCTTAAACAAGCTAATCAGAGTTTTCCTTTAATGGGACCTCACATAAGATCTCCCTCAGCGTTGCTAAGCTTTAGTGTTCTCCAGTGGGGCAGGGCACAATAGCAGCTCATTTACATACGTTCGCCAGAAGAGTAAAACAGAGGACATTTGAGGTACAGTTGTGTTCAAGGTATTAGAACCCATTCTTCTAACTGTTTTTTTGTGTGTAAAAACATAAATCATGATCATAGAGGGTCTCAGTATTGGGTAAATACAACCTCCGGTGTACAACATACCTTTTTTCAATGTACAGAAATATTAAGCCATATTAAGAGAATGAATGGGGCCTCCGAGTGGCGCAGTGGTAAAAGCGCTCGTCCTATCACCCGGAGATCACTAGTTCGAATCCCGGGTGGTGCTGTAACCTCTCGCAGCCGGAGGTCTAGAGAGCTGATTGGCCGAGCTCTCTCAGAGGGGAGGGATGAGAGGTACTTAGTGCTCCCACATTAATCACGGCTCTACAGCCAGTCAGGGGCGTCTGTGAGCTCGCGCAACGGAGGGAGCGGATGGCGCTGTCCTCCGAGTGTGTTACGCCGCCCCCAACGGTGCGCGAGCGAGCAGTTCGAAAAGATGCGGTCGGCTGGCGTCACGTGGTTCGGAGGAAGCGCGTGATAGTCTTCGGCCCTCCCGGCTGAGTGGTAGTAGCCTTAATGTGGGAGCCCCCTAGTGTAGGAATTGGACACGACTAAATTAGGGAGAAAATCGGGGAAAAATCCAAAAATAAAAATAGAATGAATGAATAAATAAATAACATGTGGGCAATATTAAGTTGCTTCCACATGATTTAAGAGGGCAAGTTGCAGCCATGTGCCGCTAATCATCAACCCTTGATTAACTGATCATCGGCAGGTGTTAAGCAGTTAAAAGTTTTGGCAGTTTGCTGGTCTAGAGCATTCAGGTGTGTTAATACAATGCCAAAAGGGAAAGACATAAGCAATGGCCTTACAGAAGCAACTGTTGCTGCATATCAATTTTGAAAGAATTATGAAAAAAACATTTCCAAAGAACTGTACAATTCATTGTTCTAAAGCGAGAAATATTTACAAGTGGAATGCATTCGACAATCTTTCCAGGACTGGACGTACCAGCATTCACCCCAAGGTCAAACCATGTTCTGCTCAAAGAAGTACAAAAAAAAAAAACAAGAGCTACATCTTGTCATGCCTCACTGGGCATGATAAATGTTAAAGTCTGTGACAGCACAATTAGAAGACTGAACAAATACGGTTTGTTTGGAAGGGTGCCAGGAGAAAGTTTCTTCAGTCTAAAAAGAACATAAAAGCATGACTAAGGTATGCATAACTGCATCTGCTTCTGAACAAGATCCCATAGACAAATGAGACCAAAGTGGAGTTGTTTGGCCTTAATGCCCAGCAGAATTTTTTGCAAAAACCAAACAATTTTTCAGCAGAAACACCTCATACCCACTTGTCAAGCACGGCAGTGGATGGCTGATTTGGGATTGTTTTTTAACCACAGGACCGGGGCACACCCAGCAATCATCAAGGTGACTACAAACTCCACTATATACCAGAGTATTGAGGCAAATCTGAGGCTGTCTGTCGGTTAGCTAGAGCGTAGACAAAATTGGGACATGCAACAAGACAATGATCCGAAGCACACCAGTAAATCTACAATGAGATGTATGGAGAAAATGACTGGAGAAAAAAGGCTCAAGATTTTGGAATGGTCTAGTCAAAGTCCAAGCTCCAACCCAATTGAAATGCTGTGATGGGACCTTGAGAGCTGTGCATAAGCAAATGACCAAATACACATTCTTCTTTACATCATTTCTTCAGTTCATTGAGGTGTGATGTCAGACTGATAAAGTTGTATGCACAGAAAACAATTACTTCAAAGTGCTGGTAAAGGTGTATTGGATCTATTGAATCACGGGGGCACTTCGTATCAAGCACATTTTTTCCGTTTTGGCTTAACTTTTGTTCAATTTACCATTAGGCTTTTGGCTGACGCTCTTATCTAGAATGACTGACAAAAGTTGAAGTTTCCTTCATTAAATAGCTCCTTACACTGGGTTACTGTTAAATAAATAACAGCACTGTAAAAAAATATATATATTTTTAAATAATAAAAAATTATATATATAGCAAGTGGTTGGTCTCATCTTGTATTTGCCCAATACTGAGCCGATTACAATAAGATGGTTTAAATTATGTTTTTACACAAAAATCATAGAATTATAAGACGGGGTACCAACTTTTAAACACGACTTAACCATAAAAATAACACACCATTTTGTTATGTCAGCTGTGTTAACCTTTTACTGAAAGTGTATGTGTGGAGATGAGATTTTTACTTTTTTAATAAAACAAACGTGAAAATCCCAGAAGTAACTGGGACAAAAGGTCATATAGTTCTTGTTTTAGAAAGAAAAATGTTTTAAAGAGTAGACTGATTATTTAAAAAAAGGAAGAAGATAAATATCAAATTCAATGCAATGAATAAAAACATATTTAGTGTAAAAGTGCATAGCTGATGCACAGAACTGGTATGTTTTTATGGCAAAGCGCAATGAAGTACAAGACTCACCTCCTCAAATGTGTTATTGAGCAGAAGTGGGTAAAAGATGTTGAAATAGTCTTTGTAGTTAGAGAACTCTGTTGGTACCTCCTTAAGAGGAATTGTACACAATTCCTGGGGTGTCCCAAACATTTCATAATTGTTAAACATGCTGTACTCCCACTTTAGAATATCGTGTTTCAGGTAGGATGGTTCAAACATCTGAGAATTGTCAAATCTTCGACCTTGAGTCACGGTTGATGTTTGTACAGATACAGGTGCTTCTGGTCTGGAATATGTCTTATATGAAGGCACATGGGAAGCAGATGTTACATTAGAAAGTGGTGACTTTGGAATCTGATTTGAAGAGTGTAGGGCAGGTCTTTTTGGAAGAGGTTGACGAAATTCATGTTGTGGTGTAGTTTTTGGAGGTGGTGGTGGCGGCATTGCTGGTGGTGGTCGAGCAACCTTAGCCTTAGCCACATTAGCTGAAGGTGGAGGGGCTGCTACCTTTTCCAGTTCTTTCACTAAAGAGGCACTGCGGGAACTTGATGTATAAATTTTCGTTGTAGAAGGCTTCGCTTTTTTCTGACACTCAGTGGGCAGGCTTGGTTTTAAAAACAAATTGTCATCTGAAGAGGTTTTTAAGGAAGCATCAGAAAGTGATTTCTGAGGCATACTGCTAGGTAATAGGTTATATGGCACATTTGATTCTCCTCCAGAAATATTTGGTTGGTTGCCAGAGTCAGAGTTTGTAATCATTAAGTTCTCACCATACTCTTCCTCCATTAGCTCCATTTGAGAGCATAATTCCATATCCGTAGGCTCATTTTGTGTAAGGTACGTCCATTCATCATCCTCCTCATCACAATTTACATCACTGGATTCTGCATGCTCTGCCATAGAGTCACCCACATTTTTGTTATTTCGAAGAGAGCCATGTTCTTTACTTTTAGTGTCCTCAGCACAATCACTTACTACTTTTTTTGAGCCATTTGACAAATTTGTATTGACTTGACTGGTCCCAGTTTTATTGTCTGTCCTTCGCTCAGGATCAGGCTGGGAACAGGGAAGGAAAGGGTAATCATAGTCCTCTTCATCACTTGGCTCTTCCACAGTTTCAACTGCAGGTTTTGATTTCGGTAGGGCTTCTGATACAGAACTTTTGTTTGATTTGGCAACATCCGTGGCTGGTGTTGACTTCTGGAGCTTTCCACGACTTTGTCGAATGTATTGCATAGCTTGGGGCCCTAAAGAAATTCCTTTTTTCACATTAAACTTCTGCCGCCCAGCGTTTTTGGATTTCTGTTGCAACTCGACATGCACATTCTGGCCGTGTGACCGAAGTTCACCCAAACAGTCCAAGGAACGCTGTGAAAGATCAAAGGCTTTCCTTTCCTTCTTTTTTAACCCAATAAGCTCTGGAGGTAATTCAGATTCAACACGTTTGCGAACCTTTTTTGGTGGAACTATGGCAGGGGTGGATGGTGAACGTGAAACAGAGGATGTAGAAATGCCTCTCCGAGGGGCTGTAGCAGATGTTGATGGAAAAGAAGGTGAAGTCAGCACTGGGGAAAAACCCCCTGGTTTCACAGGGTCTTTAGACACAGCATTTTGTGTCCTGTGATGCATCTTTATTTTTTCCCTTGGGGCTTCATTACCAGGTGGCTTTCTACTCAGCGATTGCTTGGCTTTCTTATCAGTAAGGCAAGATTTTTCAGCGGGACTTCCTGAATTTTTGGAAATGAAATCACGTTTTTCATTGGGATGTGGTTTGGTTGGAACTTGCATGCTTGATGCTTGATGCAGTTCTAGTGGTTGTGGCCGTTTACGGATTTGCACCTCAACTTGCAAAGAGGCTCTCTCAATGTCTTCCTCAGAGACGGGCTGAGTCGCCATGGGCTCCACAGCATCACGACTAAGGCATGCCTTGTGATCATTCCCAAGTTTTTGCTTTTTGGTCACAATTGGGCAGTCAATTAGTGGCTCATTCCAGGCAGACACCACGTGTTCTTGGGTTTCAAACTCAAATAACTGCGATTCACTCAAATCATCATATTCACGACCTGAGCTCTTAAATTCCTGGTTCGAAGGAGGATCATGCGTTATCTTTTCTTCTAATAGCTTTTTATCAAGTAAAGAAATATCATCTGAAACGGTGATTGTGTTACTCTCATGGACATGTTTTGCACTGGTAGACAACAGCTTTGAAATATGCATGGCACCAGTTGAATCCACTTCTCCATAATTCAACAATCTTTTTAAGCGTTTCCTTCGAATATTAAGGGGCTCGTCGTCATCACATTTCAATGTCTCTTTAGAGGACTGGTTAACCTGCTCAGTGTCATGGATCTTAATTTGCGAGGTTGAAGGCTGAGCGTGTTCATCTGATGCATGTCCAATCTCCGTCAAGCCACTGTACTGACCTTGTTCCTCCTTAGGTTCAGATCTCTTAGCAATGGCGTTTATCCTGGAAAGGTTCTCATCATTAAACTTAGATCTGATTTCCTCCATTTTCTCATAGTCTGGTTTTATATGATTCAAGTCAAAAGCAGATGTAACTTCTGATATTTGTATTGCGTTATGAGGTTCTTGCTTTACCTTAAGTATTTCTCCATCACAGAAACTTTTTGGATGCCACAGTGGTTCATCCTTAAAATTACTTATACCTGCTCCACCACTTGGACCAACCGCTGCATCTTTAACTTGTAGCTGTTGCAGAGGCGGAGTCAATGTGGAATTTGGGTAGGAAACAACATTTTCTGGGGGATCTGAGGGTGGCGTTGGTGGAGCACGTGGCAGAACATCATTTGAAACTGCAGGCCTGTCTGATATTGCTTTTACAAGATTGCGTAAGCATTTATTAAGACCGTCATATTCTGATCTGGAAAGACTCAACTTTCTAGCTGAGACATCACGCAGGTGTCTGTTAATTACATCCCGAAAATGTGGAGCCTCTGGAATTGTTCCTATTCGCCCTCCTTCTTTTAATAGGGAGCGAATCAGCTCTATGCAAGCTTGTCTTATAGCACCAAGACCAACTGCTGGCAGACGGGTCGCTCTACCAAAACGTGAAGAAGCTGCGTAGACCCCCCTCCGTGAATCTTGAATTCTGGTGTTACAAAGATCATCAGACAGAACAGCACACTGCATTATCATATTTATCCACACAGGGGCAAAGTAGTTTACTGCTTCCATGCAGTCTTTGCTTAGGTGCAGCTTAATTATATCAACAAGCAAGCGGATAAAGAACTCTGTGACTTTGTCGCAGGTTTGTGTTAATCCAGATAGCACATCGTTGCTGACATTGTCTTTCAGGTAGTGGATAACTTCTCCAATGCAGATGCTATTAAGCACGGGCACCTCCATGACGGCACGAACGAAAGGATTGAACCAAAGAAAAGTGCTACCATATACACGCATACTTTGGCCCATTTCAGATTGCAAGTCATTAACAAGGCAGCTCATTTCTTCAAAAATTGCATTGCCACTGGTATCACTGATGGACAGGTCTGATGTCTACATGGCACAGCATACATGGAACAGAAAAAGGAAAATAGTTGTTACCAAATAAAACACAAAAAAGAGAGAAATGTTCAAGAATGTAATGATTACATTTTCAATTTATATAGGGTATGAGGTTAAGAAAACATCAGTGGCTTACTCTACTTGTTCTCTCCTCAGTATAACAGTCATACACAATTTGACTGCAGGATATTAAGTCATCATCATTCTCAGGCTCCACTTTTACTCTTGTCCTGATTACAATCAGAGAAAAAAAATAATAATAAAACAAAAAATGTATCTTAGAATTACAAACATTTAGTATTATAAAAACTAAACAACCTGTGTACACATGATCCTAAGTCAAAGTAATGTCCTTTGTAAATATACGGATGAACTGTTTATTTATTTTTATTTCCACTTGAAATTGAATTAATACAAAAATAAATAAAATCAACCCTAACCTACAGCTACACAATCTAAACACACTAGGCTCTATAGCTTTGCTGTTATACAGAATACTGCAGACATCGACATCATACCCTGCAGTGTTCTTTCGGATATTTTTTATTTCATCTTCGTAGCTGCCTGCTCTAGTGATGGCATGAAACGCATCTAGTGGTTCTATTTGTCCCCAGATCCTTGAGCCCAGACGATCTAAAATGACCAAGAAACAGTGCAAAGCTGGCCAAAAGGGATCTGATCCGGGGTCATCATCTGAAACAAAAAGGTGAAAAAACAAACGTTAAACATCTCTTAATATTTTCTAATCCTAGCCAAATGGAGTTCCTTTGAAGCTTTATTTTCTTTAGCTAGTCAGGAATTTTTTTTTTTTTTTTACACCGGTGATGTATACAATCCAAATTCAGCTTTTTTTTAGACTAAAACCATGTTTTACCTTTACAATTAAAAGCTACTATTTTTGGACTTTCATACATTAGTGAGGGGAATAAATAAAATAGTTTCAAGCAGCAATGATCGGGCACAAGCACCTGCACCACCGCCGCCCGGGTTCACCAGAAAGACAATGGCCAAAGTAAGCACATGCATTTAAAGGGGAAATACCAAAATGATCAAAGTGACAGTTTGGGTCTAATGAAACATCTTAGCAATGTACACTGATATCAAAAAGGACACTGACTCTAAACTATATTACTCTAGCATCACAGAATTATGGAACTTCCTCACAACCACTTGATCTCTCTATGTAAAATATTTTGAAACATTAGGACTTTCCACTCAAGATAAGAACATTTCGTTTCTTCTATTATGTCCTTAATTTAAAGCTGTGCCATAGCAACACCATTTAAGATATCAAATATTTCTTTGCATCAGCGATGTCTTGACATTATTCTGACTGATTTTGAACCAAATCAGGAGAAATTAAGAGACAAAGTATTAGAGATTTCTAAAAGAAAACATTATGACTGAGCCTCACAGTAGTCATGTGATCAGGCTTCTTCTCTTAACATAAATCTGAGGTTTTATGTACATCACTCAAAGTTATTAATCACTTCCTGTTTCCTTTTATTCGCCATAAGTTTATGAGCACCCAACAGCTAAACTGTTTGACATATCAAAAAATTCTTCACAATTTTTCATCAATGTCTTGAGATCATAATCGCCTGGGTTGATGGTGATCGTATAAATCCCCTAGGACTGTTTTTAAATTCCATTGGGTGCGTTTTGCAAACAACTGAAAAGAACTCACTTCCTGTGGATTAGATCCAGTGACATGCAGTGCGAATGATGTTCAGATCAATGAAATCTAAGTGTGTACCATACCATATACATGCAAGTAAGTAAGAGATTTTCCAGGAGTCGATGAAGGACATGGGCCACTCCCAAGACAGAGACACACTGACAATGGCCGCATATTCCAACCCATGTGGTGATTTTCATGTGTTTTGAGCATGTTAAGACCCCCCCTTGCTATACTTAAGGGGTGTTAAAATCTCTGAGTATCTGAGAAGTACTAGGATTATCATTATCTATGGTTATTAAAACGGTCTCTGTTTTTTACCTTTATTACAGTCACTCATCGTATTGATGATGCATTGGGGAATGCTGGCTTGTCCCTCTGGCCCCATTAATAAGGAGTCCATGGCTTGCGAATCCAGCTGCATCAGCAACATACAGATACCTGAAAAAGAGAAATTATTTATTCCAGAAGAATCATCTTTGCTAAAACTAAACAGCAGAGCCACAAGGAGGATGCATAAAGCTGGGATTCAGAGTGTGGCAGATCTGCCCAAGGCCTGATTTATGCTTCTGGGTCAAGTCCACACTGTAGGTTTAGTGTAGCTGCGTACCTTTTGGCATAACGTACGGCATAGCCTGACACTCACCCCTACTACACTTCCATTTTTGGATAGAATTTAACATTGTTCTGAAGAGACTTAAGAGCACATTGCCATGGAACCCCACTACCAACTAGCGGTTTGGCGGTAATTAGAGACACATCAGCGCACAAGTATAAACACTTCCTGTAGTCTTGAAGACTAAATCAGTCTAAAGCCTTGTTGTGAGAGGCAAGCCTCTTTTCACACAATTGCAGAGGAAAAATAAGCAGTATATTTAAGAATATATAAATAAACAATAAATTTACAAATGTATATACTGTATACAGGTCATAGAGAGATTTGCATATTATCATATCAAATACATAAGAGGCATTATCTTGGTTTGAAGCCACATTTCGGGTATGAAATATATTTGCCAGCATGTGAACAGTATGGAACACAGCTTATTCTTTTATTTCATTTTTTTTTTTTTTTTTTTTTTACTTTTTTATTATGGTATAAATTTTTGCCTTGGAAAAGGATCACTACATTCTTACAAATGTCTCATTCCTTATTTGCAGTTTAAGATAAGATACAGGAGGTATAAATGCTTATCTTGAAAGGGAGTTTCTATTGATTTGAAACTTTATTATGCTTTTGAGACTTCTCATACAATGCACTCATGTTGTTCTTGCAGCAGTGTGAAAAAAATAATACTTTCAAATTTGAACTGTTTGTTTTTTGCTGTACACCCACATAGTAACAATAAAACAGATACTTTTGCATTTATTCAGGCTGCTTGAATTGAGACTCTGTTTGGAAGAACAAAGTTGCGTATAACAGTCAGCTCTCAAAGTTAAAGTGTTGAAGCTGGAATGATTTGTGTGACTTTTGAAAATAGTGATGGCTAGGTGACTGTGGCAAACCAAGTACACCAAGTCATACCACCCGTATTCATTAACGGCAGTAACCAACAAAGTGCCCTTACAGAAATAGGAGAGTAGCACCATTTAGAAGAAAGCGAAGAGGCACAAAAAACATACCTAGCCAGTAATTCTTCTTATTTCTAGAGTCATAGAGATGTGGAGGCAGCATCTGAAGCTTGCCAGAACAGTACGATTCATCCACATTTGGAAAGTCCACAGTGATTCCTAAATCAATGATGTAGAACATGCAGGAGAAGACCTCTTGCAGATCATAATAGTTGTCTCTGTCCACCCTGCCCAATGACCTGGCGGTGGCTATCGCCCAGCGACGCACCTGGGAGAGGACAAGGACAAAAATTAGATCAATACATTTTTAAATATATAATACAAGGCCAAAGTTATGCTCCATTCACCCATAAGTGCTTATTGAACACCTTGTTCCAAAACAGTGGGTATAAAAATAAAAATGGTTCACATTTTCCTCCGATAAGCTATTCTTAAATTTTGGCAAACCGTGTCTTTGAAAGTGTGATGGTCAGGCTTTTTGTACCTACTTTTGTCATTCAGTTTACATTTCACCACTACTTCTAAATGAGGCTACAACAATTTATCAACAAAAGTCAATAAAACTTAATTACTGAGCACAAACTTCCGAGTAATTACCGAGTAGTTATAACTTGGTTATAAAACATGCTGTGGCACATGCCAAGTCACATCATAAAAAAGGGCATGGGGAAAAAATCTTTGTACATCAGACTATTATGTGCAGGACATAACTTGTGTTTTAATGGAAGGAATCTGAGAAACAGTCGATGAATGACTTCTTAGAACCCAGTTTCCTGGTTGTTCTGTCCATTTGTCACACATCTAACGGTCCTAGTCTACCAGAAAATATTATTTCAGACTTTCTCCCTCTCTAATACTCCAAGTACGTTACATGATTACAACTAAATAGGTTAAATATTTACATGGTCTCAAATTAATAAATCAGTCTACATTTAGTCTTTAGGCATGGCCACCACAAGACCTCTGAAAACATGCTGTGGCATCTTCCACAACAACCTCAGGAGCAGGTTCTTTAAGTGCTGCAAGTTTAGAGTTGTGGCTTCCAAGGACTGAAAAAGTTTGTCAAGCACATCTCTCAGACTTTTAACCGGATTGAGATCTGGGGAATTTGGAAGCAAAGTCAACAACTTCAGTTTTACCAAGTCTTTTAAACCGTCCCTTATTTTTATATGAGCAGCAGGGCACATTGCCGTGCTGAAAAGAGGCAACTGCATCAGGAAATACCACTGAATGAGTGGGTGTAATTTGTTTGTAACAATGTTAAGGTATGTTTCAAAATTAACATTCAGAGGAATGCCAGGACCCAGGGTTAACCAGCAGAACATTGCCCAGAGCATCACACTGCGCCGACTTTCTCTCAGGACAAAATGTGAAACAACCAAGCCACCTTCTTCCATTGATCGAGGATAAATGTCCTTTTTAAAAAACTGGATCTACACACTTTTTTATAACTATATTTCAGAGAGTGAACAAGAGTCTTAGTCACTAAATGACGCAGCCCTTCACTTCAACTATTTTGTTCAATACTAACTAATAAAATTAAAAATAAAGGGCAATATCCACTGACGACCACTTGAAAAGATGGGTCTCAGTCGGCTTCCAAATGAACTCTGGAGTGGTTTGATTGAAATGTGAACGCATCACATACCAAAAGATATGTGAACTGTGATCTCCAGTGTAGAGAAACCGTGTCCGACAGACAGGCAGTGAGGGCAAAAAGGACTAGCTGTGTCACGCGTGTTAGTTAGCACAGAACTTCAGCTAGTAAATATACCACCATATACAGTATACGCCAAATTCCTTTGTGTTGCGTCTTTTTTCCAATGTTGAAAATGCCAGCGAGAACACCAAGTGAAACAGGACTTTATACTCACGAACCAAAACTGACGCATCATTTTATGATTTGGTCTGAACCAAGAGAACAAAATCTGTAGTAATTTAACCACAAAATATTGATCATGAATTGTGTACCTAAACGGATAATGTTTAATCTGCAATATGCAGTGAAGTGAACAATATAGTGAAAATGGATCATAGTACCCAGTAAAGAGCCTGCTGACTTAAAACTGTGTGCTGGGCCACCAAGGCCTCAGTATGACCCTACAGATCAGATGTATCCCACTGTAGGATGTGAGCGCATGGACAAACTGTCCAATTAAGTGAGTTATGTTTCCTTTAGCCATAGGATGAACGTATTGGAGCATTGTGTCTTGGGAGAAACAGAACACGCATGTACTGTATGCGTTGGTGGTAACAGGATGTTGAAGTGTCATGTAAATGTACATAAACATGCATCCTAGCAGAGACAGGAGCTTTATCCTCTGCAGAGAAACTGCTCGGATATATTGAGAATAATAAAGTCTATTGGGTTCAATATCTCTGGTCTCCGAAGTCATCTTTGCATCTTTGGTTAAATGTCCCTTAACTAGCTACAACAAAGCACAGGTGTGAACACACCCTTAGATTTCAATGCTATTTAACGTGCATTGAATGTGCAGCACCAGCAACGTGCCAAGCAGGATGCCAATTCAAGGACATGGCACAGCATACTACATCGTGGGGTCTAAAAGTCTGTGACCTGTTTATTTAAATTGACAAACACATTTTAGAATATTTAAAAACAAAACACATTTAATATTTTAACTACATACCAGCTACCTGATTTAAATACCCTTTGATTTTCTATTATACAAAGTCTAAATTAAGTGGTGTGCTACATTATGCATCTATACAGGACAAATTAAACCAGTTATTTAACAATGAATTTTGTTGCCAACAATTATTTTGCATAGTTTATTGATGAGTTGTTATAGCCACAATATATTGTTTCTGTCTATACATCACTTGACATTTTAATACTCGTTGGTGTTTAATACCATGTGAAGGCTGAGCTCTTATCCATTTTCTCTGCTTCATTTCATCTTTATTTTTCTTTTCATTGATCTGTTGTTACTGTTGTAACACATTGCTATTTTATGAACATGGATATGTATAATAATAATAATAATAATAATGTTATTGACATACTGTTTCATCTGGGTGCACCATAAGCAGGTATGTTCCCTGATACTGGTCATGCACTGGTAGAGGGTTATTCATGTCCTCCATTTTGCACAACACTTTCACCACTATGTCACCTGGGAGAGAAAGAGGGGGAAAAAAATCCACGAAGAAATTTTAAATTTGATAAAATTCTAATTAAACAAGGCTCTTAAAAACAAGGAGGGGGGGCTCAAATAAAAGCAGACGTTGATTCTGCAGAGCAGAGGTATGAAAGTAAAAACTACCTTTATTTCTCTATTATCTACAAATAGATTATATTCTCTATCGTTACTTAACCCCTTGCTGCACAAATGCACTTATCCCAATGTTTCACTGGTGCTTGGATACCACCAAGGCAGAAAGTTTTCTCAGTACTTTACCTCTGAAACACTGGCCTCCCAGAAACACCTTTAATGGCGCAGACATATGGAAATTACTTGGAGCAAGTCTAGAACTTGTTCAAGGATAAGACGACCGATTTTCAAGGATGACGCATCCCACTTGTTGAATGTTCACAGGAATGACGACAGCCTTCTTTAAAATGTTTGCAACCTTGTAATTTTTCACGGACCATGTTCTCATCAATACACTGCGCTTAGAGGCATCTGTAAGTGTTAATCAGTTTTACCATCATTCACAATTTCATCAAAAGTCCCAATTTGATTTCAACACCCGCTTGTAATGTAGGTGCAAACAATAGATGTTGGTAAGCAATGTTAACAGTGACCAAATTTCAGATCATTGCATTGCCACATTCCGAACATCACCGTGACAATTTAATCAGTTTTTCCATATTCTCCATCAGGTTGTAGTGCAATAAAGAAGGTAGTTTATAATTATAAAATTATTAGATTATTCCCTCACTAATCTCTCCTTTTTCTGCCTTTTGAATTTAAGACCAAAGTAGGTAGCATGTCATGTTACTGAGAAACCAGAATAACTTTTTAAAGAAACACACTGGGTTCTACAAAGTGCCAGTTTCCATGACTATGGCCAGTGCTGCAAAATTAAATTCTTTCTGACGAATCAGATTAAATACTTTAATAGTACATTAGCGTATAATTCACCTGAATTGTACTTTAAAATTTCCTTCAGACAAGGCTGTTTTTCTTGCTAAAAACCCGCCCCTGTTATTATCCATCTACAAAACTTCATTTGAGCCATTACAGAATGAAACAACCCCAAGATGGAGTTGATTGAGAACTTGCCCTAGCCAAGAAAGGACAAAAACACAAAAAAAGGCATATGAGGACAAGCAGTGGTGTATTCACAGCCTAAACGTAAGCTTTCAGAAGTAACTCACAGAGCTCCTGGTGACACAGAAGGTAAGGGTATTTCAGCACTTCCATGAGTGGGAATCTCAGTTGGTTGTGAAATTCCTCAGGTGAAACCTTGGGGACTGGCTGCTCATGACCATCTTCAACAAAGTACAAGTCATCATCCTCCAAATCGACCTCCAGCGCTGCCTGGAAAACTTGAAGCAGCCGAGCTGTTTCCAATTTCCATAGGCTCTGAAATGCACAATGGAAGGCTTGGAGACTACAGTATATAGAGTTTTTACAACTACAGTACTAGTCAAAAGTTTGGACACGTTCTAATTGCAAGGTGTTTTAGTTTTTTATATTTAAAAAATTCTAAATTTTAAAACAATCTCCTTTAAAGAGTTGATATTGAGATGCATCTGCTACTTATACTCTGTAAATCCTTAATAATTACTCTAATCTGAGGTGCTGTTTGTTAATTGATGATTTTTGAGGCTGGTAACTCTAAATGAACGTCTCCTCTGCAGCAGCGGTAAGTTTTGGTCTTGCTTTCCTGGGAAGGTCATCATGAGAAAGCTTCGTCCAAAATTAGTTTTTTTTTTTTTTTTTTTACAGTTTAAATTAAAAATGCTTTCCCTTCACTGCCAGAAAGCGATTAGTACTGAGCACTTTCCTATCAGTATTAGATTATTGTGATTATATGCATCTTCATTCCATCTAAAAAAGCTGGATGTTGTCCATCATTCTGCTTTGAGATTTGTAACTGGTGCAGCAGCAAGAACACATCACTGTAATCTATATGATGTGGTGCAATGAACATCATTGCACCTTAGAAGGAAATCTCACTGCCTAGTATTTATTGCAAAAACTTTAATGTGTAAACTACCTCAGTACATATGCAATCTGCTGACACTTCGCACTAACAGTACTCGTTCATCAGTAAAACTCCTTCATTCTCCAATAGCACAGACAGAGTTTGGCAAAACTGATTTTTCTTTATATGCACCACATGAGTGGAATTCATTACAAAATATCCTAAATTTGGACTCCCTACCCTGTCTAAATGTTTTCAAAAAACTCAGTCCTTATACAACAATGTCATTGTTTTTCATAATTTTTTTATTTCATATACACATATTTTTAATTCTTTCCTTCCGCTTCTCTTTTCTTGTTCATAACCCTCTCTCTTTTTTTTTTTTTTTACATTTTGGAATTCCTATTTCCTTGTCGTTTAGTCCGTGTTTGTTTATGTAATTGCATTTTTGGAATATCTGTATGTTTATATGTGTTAACATTGTATGTTTTGTGTACTGTATATATGTTGAAACTTTTAAACTTTGTTGCTGACACCTTGGCCAGGACTCCCTGGAATAAGAGATAATGTATCTCAATGGGACATTCCTGGTAAAA
This sequence comes from Clarias macrocephalus, assembly GCA_011419295.1. Lineage (NCBI taxonomy): Eukaryota > Metazoa > Chordata > Actinopteri > Siluriformes > Clariidae > Clarias > Clarias macrocephalus. The sequence goes on from JAAGKR010001198.1 coordinate 39,749, forward strand.
TAAAGGATAAATTAAAAATAAATAAATAAATAAATAAATAAAATTGAGAGCCTGTTTCATCATAGTGCTTGATGGGTTTTGCAGATACACTCGACAATACTGTTCTGTTCCAGAACAACTGATCTTCATGTCTTAAAGTAACAACTTAATGTTGTTAATTAATTGTCTAATGCCATGTGTGTTATTTCATTGTTTTTTTGCGGGGGGGTATCCAATATTGACCTAGAATGTAAAAGATAAATACAAACTTGTGTCCAAACGGTTGACTGGCACTCGATATACATGAAGGAAAATGGACCATAGACATTCAACAATTTTACAGTTATCTTCATTTGTTTCTGCTGGAGACCTAAGATGACATGCATCATTGCAACTAAAAGCTAAAAATTTATTTAACCGCACTGTGCAAAATTGTCATTTTAAAGTCTCAGATATCACCACATATTACAGCTACAATACAATCAAGAAAGCAGCTACGTAGTTTAAATGCAGTATTTACTCACATGCATAAATTCATATACAAAACTTGACATACGAAATAAAGCATTGATGCAAGATGTATATTTTCAAACATATAATTAAATCTGTGCAGATTTGATTAAATATCGTTTTAACAAGCAGTAACCCACTAGCTTGCTCACTGTGTAGACGTGTGCATTTCTATGCCTCATGTAGTGTGGATACCCATTTTTCACACACATGTGGCGGGGACTGTGTCAATACTTTAATTTACTGTGTTTGTTCCTTGCCTAGAGCATGCTTACGGTGTTCACCTAACTGCGTTCACAATCCTTCTTGCCTAGTGCCTTAAAAATGTCTGAACTAGATCACTTCCACTTGCTCAGTGTATGAACCTGGAGCAGCGCTGTGGTTTCCACACTTGCTTGGTGCGTGTAAAGCAATGTAAAGAACACCCGTTTGTTGTAGTGTGTTCGTACCTTGTGCAGCGCAGGGACTCTCTCTCTTGCTCGGTGGTACTCCACCACACACTCCAGGCAATACTGGAGGTCAGAATTAGCGGCCTCTGTTTTTTGTGCATTCAGCTCATTACTGCAGTATTGTTTCAGAAGCGTTGTGACAGCCACGTCGTTTTCAGCAGACGCTGTACACCAAAGACACGTCTCCATACCTGTCTAAAAGACGAACAAAAAGAAATAAAGGAACTGACAAACATTTCAGCTGCCTGATAACCCCAGACCAGGGTCTTTACTGCAAGTCTACCACTGTTAGAGTAAACGTTATGACTAGTTTTTAAGATGCGTCAAATGCAGGTCTCGTAATTGGCCTTCAATTAAGATGATTTAGATAGTGTGACATGATGCTCTTTGAGGAAATGACTCAAACTGTTACAAAGGCAGTAATCACTTGAATATGTTTAGGTGAAACAAATCACCAACCTTCCCACAAATCCCAAATAAATAAAACGTATTTTACTTTAAATTTAGACTTTAAAATTAGTCTTAAACCTATTAAAAGGTAATAAAACCCACTCAATATTGTATATTGTAATTCACACAGAACCCATGATTACAGTGCTAAGAAGCCTTACTGTTTGCTTTGAAGAATTCTGCCATCAGCGCAGACGTGGCATTTAACACAACAGCATTGACATCTAGTGCGACTAGACATGTACCACATGCTCGAAAACTCATTCTTCTATTTCAGTGCTCTGACAACCTAACGAATCACAGACCCTGAATTTATGTGTACAATCAAAGCAGAAGGCAGGAAAACACAAAAAAATTTATTTTACATCTTACTGTGCTAGAATGAGCCAAGTCTATTGCACTTGAATATTTTTAAAACAATCCAACAAACAAATCCAGGCATTGCTGATCAGTCTCAGGCCGTGTCCACATGTAGCTGGGTATTTTAAAAAACAGAGCTGACGTCAAATCAAGACTAGCACACAGACAATAACATCAATGCACACAACGTGGCGTTACAACAAGCCAAAATCTCAGATGAAAATCTTCACTTTAAAAAGGAGTGTTCCAAAGTTAATTTTTCAACAACCAAAACTGTGTGCATGCAGGATGGAATTCCAAACGTAATCTCAATTTTTAAAAACACCCAGCTACGTGTGGACAAGGCATCAATCTCAATGGATATTTCAGTTTATTGTACTTGATGCATTACAGCTTTGGCACCAACTGGGGTGGGTATGCTCTGATCTATTTCTATATTAGATGTGTGCTTCAGTTGCTAAAAAAGCATCCTAGCAGCATATCGCACACATCACACGTCTCAACACAAAAGCAAATCCAACCCCGGCCCGGCCCACAAAAGGGGATATAGATCTTTCATATAGATCTCATCTTGCCCTTCGCTATGCCTGCCTCTGTATTAAAGGTGGGTTTATCAACGGGCACCAACGGGCATCTCAGTTCCTTTCTTACAGAACTCCAAGACACAAAAACGGCGCAATATTCCCGCCTTGAACCGTTTGTGTGTGAAAGTGCTGTCTTAATTTTCCAGCAATACAACTCAGAAAATGCTGATCTTCGGCTTCACTCCTTTTCCAAACTGGCTGTGTCAGGTTCTGTTGCTGTTAATGCACTGCCACCAAACAGCACTTTGAGGAAATGCATTTCCCTAGCCCAGGGGTCGGCAACGCGCGGCTCCAGAGTCACATGTGGCTCTTTCATCCCTCTGCTGCTGCTCTCTGTGGCTTTAAAAAATAATGAGATGTGATTCTAAATATGAAGATTATGGTTATCGTAACATTACAATAAAATGTGTTTAATTTTTTGTCACTCAAAATATGCATCACAACCGCCGATGAGCAACAACCGCCGGCATGTGATTTATTGTGCTTTTTGAGGCCCGATCTGCGTTCCATTCCAAAGTGTACTTCACAGGGTGCTCCCTACTCCCTGCTCCTTTTGCAATGAATGTCGGTGGAAGGAACTTCCCTCGAGAAAACTACACCATTCGGAACACTCTGCAAAGTCCAAAGTCACCAACGCGGACGCCACTACCTCCGCATTATTGATAATTGTTTAAAGATGTACCAAGATTTATTCATTTTTTACAGATTACTAGCCTATATAATATCAAAATATTTCTTGATTTAATTGAAGTTTAAATTATTGTCTCATAATATGATTTCCTTGTCGATGATGAATGATCCTTTTTCAAGCAAGCTCCGTTTTTTTTTTTTTTGGTTGACCTCTGACTGCACGCTCCAGTACACGCGATAAGTGTGATGTCACACAGAAGCAGACAGCATTTTTAGTTTGCTGCAGGTGAATAAGTTTGGCTCTTCATTTCATAAATACGAAGAGGACAAATAGACATTGAGTATTTTATTTGAAAGTAAACAAAATTTTAGGTTTTCTCGGTAGCAGTTCATTTATTTCATAAATTCAACACTTTTTATTATTTATTATTTTTTTTTTTTTATACATAGCAAAAGCTAAAAAAAAAAACGATAGTATGAAGAAAATAATAATAATTTAAAAAGAAAAAGCGGTAGATAGATGGTTTTGCATACCGGTGTTTTCTTTTCTGTGGGAAAGTCCAAATGGCTCTCCGAGTGTTTAAGGTTGTCGACACCTACCCTAGCCATTCAGAACGCAGAAGTAGAAAAGTTCATGTTCATGATCTTATCAAGTATTTCCCACCCATTTCCAGGCTTTTTCCATCTGACAAGGACATCCTCAATATTTAGCAACATCAAAGTTGAAACAACTAAAAGTTGAAGGAGCTAAGAGATGGGCTAGGATAGCCATTAGGTGTTGGCTGCTCGAGCCTACCCTAAAACTAAAAAAATGTTATGTTAACTCACTAGTCTAGCATGATTTCTTTTAGCTCTTAATAGCAGTACAGTAGAGCTGGGCAGAACTGGGTCATGCGCTAGAGGAGGGTATTTCGGTATACGAGGTCACAAAACAGGAAAAATTGATTAGTCTCAGCCAACTGCCAATACAATAATTGAAGAAGGACCACACGCTAGGGAACGTTTTCAGATGTTTTGTGCGATCCATCTCGATGCTTAAAAATGTCTTTAAAAATTACATAATAAGTATTTAAATTCTCCTGCATACTTCTGGTTACCAAAGTGTATACTACTATAGAACAAAGCTGAGCATGTGTGCAGGGCTGTAGGCCTCAGGATTGTATTGGAATGTAAACTTTTTTTTTTTTTGTGGATTTTCCCAAATTAGTACTATTCACCATCAGGACAGCTTTACAGGACGCCCATTTTATATCAGCATGCTTTCAGACTAATTCATTGAAACCGGTGAAGCCAACTCACCTCCCCACACACACACGTACTATATAACTGACTTGTAGATAACACTAAATATTGGCATCTGGTACACTGCAGTGTCTATTTTTGTACAATACATGTTTTGGATTGGTCTATTGTCTATTTGTGTGACTTTCTTGTTCTTAGATTTTTATTATCTTGAGTCCCAGTGTTAAAAGTCCCGTAAATTCTATTGCTTGGAACAATTAACAATTCATCAGAGATTACACAACTGTACATTATTGCACAGTACAGTAAACAGACAGGAGCACAACTGTCCGGCTACTTCCTTCATTTATTTGCATCTACGAATGTTCATAATTTGGGGATTTATGGTAATTTCAAGATTGTCCATAATCTTAATCCTGTGCAAATTGCCATGTCTGTAATTCGTAAAATGAAAATTTGCCCACGTGACCTACCATATTTCACCGAAGACTGACGTCCTGTGACATTAGATATTAGTCCCGTGCAAATCCGCACATCTGTGATTTGATAGTTGTACATATTTTTTTTTCAAGGTTTTTGTTACCTGTGCACCTTTTTAATCCATCTCCCAAAAGGAATAGAAGCTTTCAAAGCATGAAAGTATTTTGGGTGCTGAGTCATCTCACTATAAACCATACAAGAAAATACAATGTGCAGAAGGGGGGGGGGGGGGGGGCTAAGATCAACAGAAGACTACAGATGTTTTCATATAACCATCATATCATATCATTTTCACCCTCGTAATTAAGGACAATTTATTGGATAGAGCACATAATGACAAAGGCTTCATCTCTCATCAGCTAGTGGTTCATGAGTCTAACTTATGACTGCTTATACAGACCGTGTGCATGGCACAACAAGACAACTATAAATTCAAGGAGATCACAAATCACCTCTCACTGTAAATATTGGTTTTCCAATCACATTTTAGTCCACACATTTTTTATCCTGAAATAAACTCAAGATTAATGAGTCACGTGTACAAACACATATGACGCACATGCATGCCCCACCTCACCTCAATCTGACAATCGTGACATACTAGTTATACAACCTCTCAACATAGAGCTTTCCAAAATATCTCCGCTGTTGATCTGTTTACCCTTTACCTGATTTAGACTCTGGAATTGTGAGATTATAGCATCTACAGAACTAAGGATTAATTTCAAGAATAATATCTATATATGGAACTGCAGAGGATCTACCTTATTTTAGAATATCGCTATTATTATAATTAGTAGTAGTAAGAGAATCATGCTTCATATTGTACTTTAACAATTGCATATTGAATATTTTTATCTAAATATTCTATCAAATTTCTGAACATCTCTTTTAGCTTTAAACAAGTTGTAATCTTGGGCAAAAGTTCCTTGCTTTAAGTGTTAATACAAATACCTCCTCTATTCTCTAACCTCGAAGTGGTGAAAATTCTTGTTTTCCAATTCTTTTGTGGTTAAATGTTCAGGATGATTCAGCATTAAAAATTTTATTTAATATGTGGAATGTATACATCCCCACATATTACATGGCGAAATGTTGTCCTTGTTAGAATCAGAGTGGCCACTGTGTGAAGGACATGAGAGTCAGGTTAGTGGGAAAGGATTCACACCTGAAGAGAATGTAGATAATCAGTGGCCGGTTTGTTGTGAGTCGGGTTTTGATTTCCAGATATCCTCAAGTAACCTTTTGAAGTTAAATTCACACGTTTTAGAGTGCATCTTATTGCTGGGTTTTAAGCTCACAGAACACAGCTAATTAGCCATGTGTTCTTTTTACACTTACTCCAGTCTCCAGCCCTTCACAATTGACCCTGCCATTCACAGACTTGATCTTAAAAATTCTTAACACTTCACCTTAACTCCCATAATTATCTGTCCGCCATCTTTAAGCTTTAATAACTATATTTTATTGCCTTCACCTTGCATTTCCTTTAGATTTTGTTTCATCAGGAAAGCTCATCAAAATGTATTTAACAAAGTTCTTATCTTTATCATCATGATTGTTTGTCACCACATGCACAAAATAACCTTAAACTAAACTTAAAATCTGATTGCTAAATAAGAAAATAAAATACTATTGAGTGATTGCGACAGCTTTAATCCAATTAATCGGTTCAATAACCGTTAAAAATAATAGTTAGTTATAAAATAATCGTTAGTTGCAGCTCTAATGTAAATAAAAGAAAAATTAATTATCCATTTCAGGCATTATAGTGACTTTTATTCTTTCCCCACTTCACTGATTTTAAAGTCAATCTGTACTCAAATCTACAACTAAAATATTATTGTGATTCATTTTGAACTAGGTTACACAATACCTACACTGGTTCACTCTAACAGCAGGTGGCAGCACACTGTGGGAAGAAACCGACTTGATGGACATCATTCTCTCACCACCTTCAGTTTCTGATTTCTGGTCTTTATACAGAGCAGCATGTAGCTCCTATGACCGGCGGATTTCCAGGGAATATGGGCACATACAGACTGAGGCAGACTGTCCCCCCCCCGCTTCACCTCCCTAATCCAACTAGTGGTGCTGGTGATTACCCATCTACTGCAAAAGGTGTTGAATGAAATCTGTATGTACCCTGCAACTCACAAAACACCATGTTTGTGAATTGGAATCTAACAGCCTTGAAGCAAGCTCACTTAATACAAAAAGTAAAAGAAAGCCATCAGAAGAATGGTAAACCACTGCTCACTCGTTTCTACCACAGCTGAATGGTAAACAACCTGGAACTCGTTTCTACCACAGCTGACTTCATGTTAGACATTCATTTGTCCATATTAACATATTGTGCTGTAGTTTTATTCCTGATCATGTCACAAAGCTGACTTGAGGTATAATCTTGATTGGCCCACTATTTAAGTTTTCAGGTTGTCATCATCCAACAGCTGTTAGTTTACCTGCGTCGTTCTTGGACGTCAGCACTTACAGTACTGTACAAAATTCATGAGTCGAGCTTCATTTTTCCATGACTTTTTTTTTTTGACTATAATCAAATTCAATTATATTATGTACAGCAACCTCACTTCCCCTCTCATCTGCTCCAACCACATTTAGCATCACCAGTATATGTATGCATGATACAACTTAAAGTTTTAATAAGTCAGTATAAGTTAGATTTAATTTCAAGCTTGAATGATTTATAGGGCATTCCCTTGAAGCTGCTCAAATACAGAGATTGGACATGAAAATGAGAAGGCCCTCGAGGAAGATCAGAGAACTGTTTCTCAAGACTAGATGAAAAATACAAGAAAGTCTGAGTATTTGAAAACAAAATACAAAGAAGTGAGGGCTGGAGCAAAACTTTTTAATCCAAAACACATCTAAAACAAAACAGTTGATTCTGCAGATGCACACAGGAGCCATCTGGCTTGCATGAAGTTTTAAATATGCCACTTATCAAGTTAAAAAGGAACAGGGTGGACGATTCTGATTAAATGATGCGTGCGCACCCATCAGTTTATTAGAACTGAACAGAAGAGAAAGTACCACGTGATCAACAACTTCCTCTAACACAGTAAAAGGTGTGCAGGTCTGACCTAGTTTAACCTACAGGTGTAGGAAGTGTCACTGTAGAAGTGAGGTTAGTTAGGTAATTAATGCTTGCTAACGAACTGAACCGGTTAGCGCGAGACACATCTCTGGATCTCGCACACAAACACACAGACAACCACATGCACGCGCGCACAAGTACACACAACGAAACTGTGTACGCCTAGCCAGCGTCACTCCTTACATTGAACTGGGTTTTACTGAGGAGATTAAAAGCTCATACCTATTGGATAAAGCTTTTTTTTTTTAAGAAAAATCTTTCATTCTATGTAATATAGCTCATTAGCCAGCTAGCTGTGAACTCAGTATGCTTTAGAGCACAGAGTAAGCGTAAAAATAAACAATTCATTAATTTTCGATACAAAACAATGTACAAAAAAAAACATTTTCTTACCGGCTTTCAGTTTGTAATCATTTCATCCTTTTGTTTTGCATTAGAAACAAAAATGAGTACAGACATAAAGGAAACAACTAGCCAGCTGCGTGTTTTGGTCGACAAACCCAGCCTCCTCCGCGCGGTTGTCTGACGTCACAACGCCACTTTCATATTCTCGTGGCGCCGGCGGAAGCGGATGCTTTTCCATTTTATAACCCATCAATCTGCGCGAGCTCTCAATGAACCACCTGATTCTAATTAACGATTAGGAAGCTCTCCTGTGTCACTACATCGCGCCGGCGTCAGTCAGAAGGTGTTTCGTTTTCTATGACAATATCTTACTGCAAGCTTGATATCGATGCGCTCCGTTATCGTTTCTATGGTTACAGCTTTTAAATCTGTCCCCAAATCTGAAGCTAATAATGAACTGGTTACATAAAAAACGATACTCTATATATATATATATTATTTTACCCTATATAAAGCTAGATGGTAAAATGAGTTTAAAAATGTGTTCACAAGGGGTGTTCAAGTCAAACCGGGATTTTTGATTGTACATAATAACAGAAACTCCCTTTATTCCTCCAGCTACACTAATGTACTGATCCCAGCGTGTCACTAGTCCTTGGATACCATCAAGGTAGAAAGTTTGCCCAGTACTCCAAAGCCATGATCATCTCAAATGCTGGCCTCCCTGGAACTCCTTTAATGACTCAAACATTTCAAGTCAAGTCAAGTAGGCGTTTGTCATTTCAACCATATACACTTCAGTACACAGTAAAAACTAAATTACGTTCCTCCAAGACCAAGGTGCTACATACCACATGCATGAACAAGCCTAGCTAAGAACTAGACAACAAAGTGCACGTGTGCAAATGTGCAAACAGTAACAAACACTACACAATGCAATACATTGTGACAATGTTGTGCTTACCAGTACACAGAGCTGAATTGAGGTAATGTGGAACTCACTTGAGGCATGGTCATGACTGTACAGGAATATGGTTGCAACTCCCGGTCGAGACTTTCTTTATCGTTCCCGCAGACAGATGCGTCTCTTCTGCAAGTTTTTTGACAAGGTAATTGTAGATTTTCAAGAATCAGGCATTCCCCTCGCTGAATGTTTACGGGGATGTCTGGAGTGGGCTCTGACCCAGCTCAGGCAGGATTGACATTTATGGATATATGGTCTTCTTTAAAATGTAACGTACTGTATCAGTTTTACGCCTTAAGTCCCGGAACACCACTCATATAAGAACCTTGGTATGTGTTATTATTGTCATATAACAAATTGTCATGGCAATTGAACTCCACCAATTTTCCAAAAAAAAAAAAAAACTAAACAATTATTTGAGTATAGAGAAAGCAAAGAAGTTTATTGTAGACAGATGTGGATGGACAGCTCTGGACCTGCCAACCAGAAAGACAACAGACACCCCACAAATCTTCTATAAGATTCTCCCACTTCCTTCATTTTACATGGCTTATATACCCTTTCGTGGCAATTACCTCATTGCTCCTCCTTACTTCTTTATTTAGTTCAAGTATCTAATTAATATTCAATAGATGTATGTTAATTTTGTTAGGTCAGACTGATGTGACACCTCCCTCTTATCTCCTATTTATTCATGTCTGGGTAGGCCACCAAGAATCTTATTCTCTTTTTTTCCTTTTTTATAGAAAGTTTGGTTTGTTCCTCTTTTACTAACCAGAATATTGAGCACTGCTGGTGAGGACTTCATTTTCCTTTGGAGATGAAATTAAAAAAAAATCTTCCTCTTCAAGATGGCTAAGTACTCTATTCTTATTATTCTTATCATATCTGACTTGTCTTTAACTGTCCATAGTATGCCTCTGAAGGTATAGAAATTATTTACCAATTAGTATTTTAATATTTGTTTTGATTATTTTTTTTAATTATACTTTTTTTTAATTATACATTTGTTTTAATTATACATTGTACATAATCATACAACTCTATGATTTTTCCAATGATTCTGATCTTATGTATCGGACAGTGATTAATGTGCTTAATTATTTGACACATTATTATTGGTTAAAATTAGGGATTAATTAAATCAGCGCATGATCACTTTTAAATTAGCATTTATTCTTTATCTGCTTATTGTTTTTGTTGGTTTAAAAACCTTCATTTTTCGGATTGATTATTTAAAATCATAGTCCTATCCGTATATCATATATTCGTATTTACACCATTCGGATCAGGTTAATTTACATGATTCTATTCAGTTATCAACTGTGGTTGTATATATAGTGGTATATAATTCTATATACAGTAGTAGTTATAATGGTAAAGGTTAATTTTAAAGTCTTAGTATGTCATGCGCACTCCTAACACGGCCGGCAGGAGGACCTGGAAGTAAGACGGTCGCGATTCAGAAAGTATAAAAGGAGACAAGATGGCGCTTTACATCGCTCAGTCATTGAGTTGCCCATGCTATCGCCGACGCTCTGTCCGTCTAATCATGAGTACTCACTTTCTTGGGTTTCGCTTTCGATTGAGTGTGTGTTATTAGAATGCGGGTTTATTTGTGTAAGCTCTTGCTCTCGTTCCGAGAGAATTCTAAAAATAAACAGCGTGGTTATCCTGCCTACTCGCGCTACTTCCGCGTTTGGGTTTACCATCTACGCTACAGGGCTAACTGCTAGTCTTCTGGTCCGTCTCCGTTTGTTTGTGACAGAATGACTGAGCCAACAGCAGTAAACCCAGCGGCTTACCCTTACCTCTGCGATGTGGTTGACCAGCACACTAAGTTGATCGATCAGCTCAGTAGTGAAGTCGCAGTCCTCCACCAAGGCCTCCAAGACGTCGCGGCCTTGCGCCGCGAGGTGGCGGAGCTACGGCAGGAGAACGCGACGCTCCGCGGGGCGGTCGCTTAGCCAGCTGCTGCCACGCCCATCGCAGCGGCTGCTGCTCCGCCACCCCCTCCCCCTTCTTCTGATGTCTTCATTGCTTTACCGGACAAATGGGATAGCACTCACAGTTGGAAAGTGCAGTGTTTTTTAACCGCATTAAATCTAGTGTTTGAGTTTAATTCCACCAAATACTCCACAGACCGACTGCGCGTTGCTCTTCTCGTTTCGTTGCTATCCGGGCAGGCAGCGGAGTGGGCCATGGCGTTCCTGCGATCTGATTCAGATGTAGCCAACTCTTATACAGAGTTCACCCGCCAGCTAAAACTCACCTTTGAACATCCTGCTGCTGAGGTGGAGCCCGACTCAAAATTATATCATCTGCGGCAGGGGGGCTCGTCCGTGAGCCGCTACATGGCGGATTTCCGAACCCTCGCCGTCCAAACCGACTGGGGAGACTCCGCCCTCCGGACGGCCTACTACGAGGGACTGGCTGCACGCATTAAGGACGAGCTCGCCGGTCGTGAACTTCCAGCCACCTTGGAGGGCCTAATCCAACTCGCCCTCCGGATCGACCACCGTCTGCTCGCCCGCCCTAAGCCAGCTCCTCGCACCCTGCCGTCCATCACGCCAACACTGCCTCATTTCACGCCCCGAAGCTCCTCCTTCTTCTCTCGCACGCCTGTTCCGGAAGCTCGTTCCTCACTCTCCACTGCACCTACCCGTCAGTTCTCCACCTCCCGCCGTGGTTGACACCGGAGCCGGGGAACCCATGCAATTAGGGCGTGCCTCCTTAACTGCTGCAGAACGGGAATGACGATATAGAGAGGGTCTCTGTGCGTATTGCGGGTCAGCAGCGCATCACTAGGCCAACTGTCCTCTACGCCCGGGAAACGCGCAGGCCCGGTGAGAAGTGAGAGTGAATCACCGGGTTCTATCTCCCTCTCCACCACCATGACCAATGATTCCCGTCTCACGGTAAGAGTACACCTCCAGTTTGGCCACAAACGTGTCGGAAGTAACGCCTTCGTCGACTCTGGTGCTGCTGGTAACTTCATTGAGTCTTCTTATGCCAAGAAACTGGGGGTATAAAGATCGAGGCGTTATCCCAGCCCGTAAATATTACATCTGTCGACGGTCGGCCCCTCTCCTCCAGCCCCACCACCTTCCAAACTCAACCCATCACCATGAACATCGGCCAACACCAGAAACAGCTTCACTTCTACCTCACCCCCATCTCATCACCTCCCCTCATTCTCGGACATCCCTGGTTACTTCGTCACGACCCGCTCATATCCTGGACACAAAGTCGGATCCTACAATGGGGGCCGACTTGCTCTGAACTCTGCCTACGGGCCCGGGCTGGGACGTGTTCTAGGGAGTCCAAGGCCCCCGAGGTCGACACCAACGCCATCCCGAGCGCCTACCGAGACCTGGCTGAGGTGTTTTGTAAAAGACGGGCAACCCACCTACCTCCTCATCGCCCCTACGACCTTGCCATCGACCTTCAGCCAGGCTCCATGCCACCCCGCGGCCACCTCTACTCTTTATCTGCCACCGAGACGCAAGCGATGGAGGAATATGTTTCCAGCGGACTGCGCCAAGTTACCATCCGACCTTCTTCCTCGTGTTGCCGTTGCGTTTCTTTGTGAAGAAACGCGACGGCAACTTACACCCATGTGTCGGTTATCGGGGGCTCAACAACATTACCATCAAGAACCAACATCCATTGCCTCTTACCAACTCTGCCCTGGACGCCCTCTGTGGTGCCACCATTTTTACTAAGTTGGACCTCCGGAGCGCCTACAACTTGGTGCACATCAGAGAGGGCGATGAGTGGAAGACGGCCTTCATCATTTCCACCGGTCATTATGAAAGTCTGGTAATACCATTTGGACTCTGCAACGCTCCAGCGGTTTTCCAACAATTCATCAATGACGTTCTAAGAGACATGTTAGGTCGATGGGTGTTCGTCTACCTAGACGACACCCTCATATACTCCCGGACTTTCAGTGAACATGTACAACACGTCAGAGCGGTTCTGAAGAGATTGCTCGTCCACCAGCTGTACTGTAAGTTGGAGAAGTGCGCTGGAGGTTGTGAGTCACTGGCCCCTACCCAGGACTCTTAAACAACTCCAGCGTTTCCTCGGGTTTGCAAACTTCTATCGTCGCTTTATCCGGGACTACAGTACAGTTGCAGCTCCACTAACTGCTCTGACACGTCCATCATCTCACCCCTTTCATCTCACCTCTACTGCCATTACCGCCTTCCGTGAACTTTGCCGCCGCTTCACTACGGCTCCTATTCTCCTTCATCCAGATGCCAACAAACCATTCGTTGTGGAGGTGGACGCGTTGGACATGGGCACCGGGGCGATTCTCTCCCAACGAGGTCCAGACCAAAAGCTGCACCCCTGCAGCTTCTTCTCCAAAAAATTTGACCCCACTCAGCAGCGATACGGAGTAGGGGACCGCGAGCTGCTGGCCATAAAGTGGGCCTTGGAGGAATGGCGTCACTGGCTCCAGGGCACCAGAGAGCCATTCAATGTCTGGACTGATCACCAGAACCGCATCACCATCCGGTCGCTGAAACAGTTGAACCCCAGACAGGCGCGGTGGGCTCTGTTTTTTGAGGACTACAACTTCCACCTGTCATATCGCCCGGGGTCCAAGAACATCAAAGCTGATGCCCTCTCACGACAGTACGAGGAAGACGTCCCCCGGGCGGACTCCGCGCCTGTCCTACCACCTACCAAGATCATCGCACCACTCCGTTGGGACATAGAGACGAGGGTTCGCCAGGCACAGGCTGCGGGGACCGAACCGGCAGGCGTGCCGCCTGGACGACTTTATGTGCCCAACACCGTCAAGCCAGAGGTTCCTCAATGGGGGCACTCCTCTCTCCTCTCAGGTCACCATGGAAGGCACCGCACACTACAATTCATTCGACGCGCCTTCTGGTGGCCCAACATGAGGAAGGGCATTGATGAGTTTGTCCAGGCGTGCCCAGTGTGCGTCCGGGCCAAAGACAGCAACCAACCATCCCCGGGAGAACTTCAACCACTCCCAGTTTCCCGTCGGCCCTGGACGCACATTGCCGTTGACTTCATCACGGGCCTGCCGGTTTCCGAAGGGAAGAACACCATCCTCACGATCGTCGACCAGTTCTCCAAAGCTGTCCACCTGGTAGCCCTCCCCGGACTCCCGTCAGCCAAAAACACAGCCGAGCTGATATTAGAACACGTAGTCCGCCTGCATGGGTTCCCAAGGGATATCGTCTAGGACAGGGGGCCCCAGTTCACCTCCCGGTTCTGGAAGGCCTTCTGCCGTCTGATCAATTCCACCTGTAGTCTGTCTTCTGGATACCACCCACAGACTAACGGTCAGACGGAACGGACCAACCAACAACTGGAGCGCTACTTGAGATGCTTTGTCGCTGATCGCCAGTGCTCCTGGGCCCGCTACCTCATTTGGGCAGAAATATCACATAACCTCCACGTCTCCTCTGCCACCTATCTAAGCCCATTTGAGGCATGCTACGGCTTCCAACCTCCGATGTTCGACCACCAAGAACCGGAGGTTGAAGTACCGTTGGCCCAACAGTTGGTTCGTCGGTGTTGACGGCTCTGGAAACACCATCCAACGATCCAACACCCGTTACATCCTCAAACATCGCCGTCGACACCCTCCGGGACGACTATTCCACATAGGTGACAAGGTATGGCTATCTACCAAGAACCATCACCTACAAACAGAATCACGGAAGCTCTCCTCCAGATTCATCGGTCCATACCGCATTACTCTCCGGATAAACCCTGTCACCTACCGGCTCCAGCTGCCTGCGGCGCTCCGGATCCACCCGGTATTCCATATATCCCAACTCAAACCCTTCACCACTTCCCCTATGGTCACAAAGCTATCTGATGACAATACTTCTCTCCCCACATTCACCCACCATCATCAATCCCACCTCTCCAGTTTGCTTCTCTCCTTATTTTTCTGAGGAGGATATTGCTGAGGATTAGTTATTATTTAGATTTTTTCTTTTTCTTTCTCCAATATGATAAATATGATATGTGTTGATCCCTTTGTTTTATTACCTTAAAAGGTGAAGTCTAGCTCTCTGCATCGAAAGCTTATTTTTATATTTTGGATATCTGTCTGCATTTTCTGTATTTACCATTTCATTAAAGTTCCTCAATTTCTTGCACTCTGAGTGTCGAGGTATCTGGAAATTTGCACATCAGCTTCTGCTTCAAACTCGAAAAAAGCCATAGCCAACTACAGGGGACATGAGGATCAACTCTGGAATCACTTTTAATTCTTGTGTCTGACAGCTTTGCAGGTTACACAACAATCATTCAAAGTGGATTCAACTAAGCAAGGTTGATAACCTTAAATGAAAAAAAAATCACACACACACAAAAAAGGTACATCACTACTTCTGTTAAATTTTAGTTAAATAAAAAGTAAACAAATACAACAAAATTATTTAACTAAGCTTAACACATACTATTCCATTAACCGTTTAGGAAACATGTACTAAACAAAATCATATTACATTTTTGTGAAACCATGCAAACACTTAACAATCATAGCATAACATAAATTACTGTTTCTCTGTTCTATTGAGCAGAATAGTAATTAAATCAATCAGTCTTTTGTATAAGTACAGAGCGCTATTATCATACCATCAGTGTCCCTGGGATGACCAGCAGCCAATGCACTTCTCTGTCTCACATGTTACTGACTTACATGCAGGCTTTTTATACGCAGACCCTATACTGTGACCTCATAGTTACTTAGGGGTAGAGTCTGTGAGGTGGCGATTCTGTCATAGACGGTGCTTGTACGTTGAGTTTGTACCTTTGCTCCATTAGTGACTGTGAGATGATGCATACTGTGATGTCATACTCTGAGCGTGTCACAGTTATTCCCTGTAGAATGACTTCAGCGCCACCATTTCACTTATTTTAGCTTTACACTGTGTGCATAGGTCATTCTTGGGTTGCACTTCACGTACTTTTTGCATGATTAACGTTAGATATGAGTATACAGCTATAAAATAAGATGAAAAGGAGTGAGTATTATTAGTATATTGTTTTACTAGTTATTATTTTAATTAGTATTATTATTTTACTTATTGCTTTGTTTTCTATTCCGTCTTCTGCCTTTATGTTCCTCACTTCCCCAATTTGTCGTGCAGACGACTTTTCTTCTATTGTAACAAGCGGATCAAGGCCCCTTGAACAGAGGCCTTCTGGGTATTTGGTACCACACATTTGAATACAATTGAAGTTCAATAGAATTTTCCACAAAATCAACTTTCCTTTTATGTCAAGCCACAGAAAACCATCTAATTAGTTATTGTCTTATACCAGATGTTATCTGATAGCAAGTGCACAAAAAAAGAGTAAATTAAATTGTTTGTGGGAAGACTAATTATCTGAGCCTGTGTGTTTGTGTGTGTGTGCTTATAAACTGGAAGAGAGGAAGGATACGTGTGAAGTGACTGGTCCTTTGTGATGCAGCATGCCTTTATGAGAGAGCATGTTGTCCTGCACTGCAACGCACTTTTGGAGACTTACTTAACAAAAGTTAGAAAGTAAATGACATCATATGGGTAGTATTCCAAACTACATGGAAACACTATATAAACACTCCCCACCATAAATGCTACTGTAGAATCACAGGTAGTAAGAGTATGTAGTACACTGACCTCAAAACCTAATTGTTTTAAATATTAGACAAAAAAAATAGTGAGTGAAAAGAGAGAATATAACTTTGTTAATTATATAACTAACTGCAGAAAATAACCACAAAAAGCAATTCAAGCGTTGAAATAAACGATAAACTGAAATAAATAAATGTACTAAAACTCGTCCACTTTATTATATTATCAATTAGTTTTAATTAGTTCAAGTATACTTGCCAACACTTTTCTCAAACAGATACTAGTAGAACTAATTGAAAACTGTATGGCAGCCCAGACTGACATAAAATTGGTCTGGATGGTACCGTAAAATGGCTGTGGATATGGATCCTGCTTGGGTACTACAGATGTGAAGCCAAAAAACCCTAACAAGTAATGGAGTCTCTAGACCATAAATTTGCATTATCCAAACAGTATTAAGACGGCATATGCCCTGTATACTAATTCTGTGTTAGTTCTCGCCTCTGTGCACTTCTGTAGCACATTTCTGTACACAATGTCCAGGAACTTTCACGGATAAACCAAATGACACCAGAGTACTGCAGACATCATTGAAATTCACTTTCGTCTCAATATTTTTGGCCACCACTCTAGGCCTAGCTGGTTGGCCAATAGCAAATAAGTATTTTATAACAATTATAGCTCAGCAGTGAATGAAGATTTACTAAAGGTTGATTAAAGATTGTTGTTTATATTCCATACAAATACAAGGAAATCTCTGTACATCCCCATAGAAGCCTGGATCAGAATGTACGAGGACTATGCCGATCGAATCAGCAGGCTTTTCCACATGTCCTGACCTGGTTGTGATGAAACAAGCTCTTTTCTAGCCCCAACTCCTCCTCTTCAGCCTATCAGTTTATATGCAGCCAGTTTCATGTTTTCACCCTATGAATATTTTCATCATTATGGAGACTATTACCTTTGATGACCTTTTAAGACCTTATTTATGGCCTAGGGTTATGTTAAAAGTGTTCACTGGTGCATGTGGTAGACCACATTTTATTTGACTGTTAATCTGACTCTGATGGTGTATCTGCATTCATTCTAGGAATGGTCCTATTTTGAAAAAAGGTCTCTAGTGTTAGACCTGTGGTGTCAGCGGATGGAGAAGCACTGTAGAGTGATTTGTAATAGTGGAAGAAACAAGCATTGATCGTTGAATGATCAGTGCACTTTGTGTCATGATCATTTTGAATTTCTGGAATGACTTGCTTAGCTGAACGTTGATGCAACAGAATGATTAAAAGTCTACTTGTTTTTTTGCTACCTGCTCATAAAATGAGGTCCGTGACTTAAAAACCTTGTAGTCCGCTTGTCGTGTTGAGATTACATTCTATTCTGCTTGTTATAGGAGATGTAGGTGACATTCTTTGTTGGTTTGATCAGACAGAGGGGGAGATGCGGGTTACGGTTACTAGCAGATCATGGTTTAGGAATTTTTACAACAGGTGAGTGTCGTTGAGTGTGGGAAAGTTAGACCAGGCAATTTTCAGGGGTGAGATGGGGTTAATGATTTATAGCATTGTTTAGGAAATGTTTATGCTAAGTGGCTATGTGTGCATTCAATGCATGCGGAAACCTTCACACAAGGATAAACCTGACAGTTTTGATTTTTGAGGGGGAAGTTTCACTAGACCCTCACATATAAGTTGTGCATGCTATCAGTGTTAAGCGTAAATATCCTTTAATCTTAAACAATTTTTTTCTTCAAAATTTCAAGATTTTTAAAAAATTTATTTCAAAACACCACATCTGAGGTAAATGTTGAAGTTTTTGATGAGTTAGTCTTTTTTACTGCTCCATCAATGTATGATGGAAGTATGATGTAATTTTAGAAACTTTCAGAAAAAAACTCAAACCACATCAGAGGTAAAATTGATGTTCTTTATGGTTTTGCCTTCCATTACACTGTAATTTTAGTTACAAAAAAACTTTTATAAAAAAAATCTAAGGTAAAAGTTTATGTTCTTTGTATGGTTTTGTCTTCTTTTGTTTTCCTAGTGTCACTAGGACTTCACCTATGAAAGTTCTGGTAACTAAATGTACTGTAAATATTACATTTACCTGCATTGCAATTTGGGCTACACAATCTTTTTGTAAACATTTAGCAACATACTTTATTTGTTGATTTATTTGTTTGTATTGTTTTTATGTCACTAAATCATGTATGAATGTTCTGTTAGCTGTCAATGCTACATGAAAGTATAATGTAATTAAACTTTTCAGAAAACACTTACAACCCATTTGAGGTAAAAGTTGTTGTTCTTGATGGTTTTGTCTTCCATTACACTGTAATTGTAGTAACACAAATTCTTTTCTTAAAAACCTAACATGATATCTAAGGTAAAAATGTATGTTTCTTCATCTTCCCTCATGTACTGTATGACAGTTCTGTCAGGGTTGTGTGATAGCTTATAGCTTATAGCAGATAATGGTTTAGGAGTGTTTATGACGAGCGGTTATCCTCGTGCGTGTTGTGTAAAAAAGTTTGGCCACACAAATCGTTTATGTAGTTAATTGTCTTGTTTTTCTGTCACTAGCTGACAATGCTATGTTTAAGTATATATTTATGTAATTTTAGAAACTTTTCAAACATACTTCAAAACACATCTGAGGTAAAAAGCTGTTGTTCTTGATGGTTTTGTCTTCCATTACAATGTTTCTTCACTTATGCATACATACATACATACACACACACACACACACACACACACACACACACACACACACACACTTAGAGGAAACATTTCTAAACAATGGTATTGAACATTAGGCCTCTCTCCTCCTGAAACCTGTCTGGTCTTTATCACATGAGCAAAGACAATCACTTGTCGTAAACACTCCTAAAAGCGTTATCTGCTATTTACCATCGCCCCCGACTTTAAAAAAAAAATAAGAAAAAAATCTTGTTAGGTTTTAAAGAGAAAAAAAAAACTAAAATTGCAGTGTAATAACATTTAGCAATGACAGCTAAAATACTGTTCATACATGGTGACGAAGAAAACTAAATTTTTTAAAACTTTAAAAACAGAACTTTCATATATAATGGTTTAGTGACCAGAAAAATTTAAGTTAATTTTTTCACAAAATTAATGTTACCAAATGTTTTACGAAATGCAATGCAAAAATAAATTGCAATTTTGGTAAGTTTAATATTTACATTTAGTTACCAGAACGTTCACAGGTGAAGCCCTAGTGACATTTTTTATTTTATTTCTAAAATTACACTAAGGACAGAGCATTGACAGCTAACAACTTTGATTCATGAAGTTTTAAGTAACTAAGGAAACTGCTAAACCATCAAGCGTATAAATTTTTACCTCAGATATGTTGTTCGATGTTTAAGAAAAGGTTTTGTGTAACTACAATTCCAGTGTAATTACTTTCAACTTTGGTAGGTGAAGACACATTTTAATGGAAGATAAAACAAAGTACAATTTTTTCCTCAGATGTGATGACATACTAACACATAGCCTTGACATGAATGTTAAGCGACAGAAAAAAAAAAAAAACAGGATTAAACAATCAAGAAAGTTTGATTCAAGAACCTCAGATGTTGTGTTTTTAAAGAAATAACTTTTTAAATCATGTTAAGATTTTGAAGAAAATAAGTTGTGTAAAAAAGATTACAGGATATTTACACTTAGCACTGAGAGCTAACGCAGCTTATATTTGAGGGTCTAGTGAAACATCCCCTCAAAAATCAAAACGGCCACGTATTCCTCTCTGTGAAAGTTACCCAATGCACCAACACACACATACTTAGCGTAAACATTTCCTAATCAATACTATTAATCACCAACCCCATTGTACTTTTTTCAGAGTAAACCATGAATTGAACATCTCCCTAATATTGAGTTATCATATGAAAGAAAAAGTCACACATTATCTAACATATAAGCACCAATTAACATTAACATACTTCTAGGAAAATTAAAATGAGATCAAAGGTCACAAAGCTGCCAAATTTTGACAAAAAGTGGCCTATTAATTCTCTGCCCTGCTAGATAGGGCCAGGAACAGTTGATGGTTGTTATTTCTGACACAGATTGATTGCCCCTCATCTGATGGTCATCAGTGAAAGGGCATGTGAGCTGCTAAATGTGAAGGAACAGACCTCAAAATGTTAAGCGAAACGGATAAGGGTGAGAAAAGTACTACAGTGCCACAGTACTACAGTGAGTAGGTCTTAAAAAATTAATAAAAGATTGTCATTTGTCTTCTTGGATATTATATAAATTAGGGACAAAGCAACATAGGACATTGGTACCAATGTTTTAATGCTGGATTGACTGTCCACTTACCTCCTCTATGGTGTTTCAAATTGCACAAGTTTTTTTTTTCAACAAACAAATGTGAAACATACATACTCTACTATATCCAGTTGACTTTATTTATCCAGATATGATTTACACAATAAAAAGGGAAACAAAAGCACTATTCTGTTAATGACCCTTACATTAATAGCTATCCTGTAATGGACATGTACATTACCATGGTTCACCTGAGGTCTGCGTTTTAAAGGACTTCTAACAGATGCTACCAAATAAAGCGGAATGTTTTAGGATTGGTGAGTTAGTGTCCAACAGACTAGAAAAAAATTTAATTGGTTACTGCCCAATGTTTGTTGGAGAAACGCCAATAAAGCATGTTGAATTTCATGTCCCATAACACCCTCCAAGCTTCTCACCCCAACTATGAGATCATTTGACCATTAATAAAAATTATTTGAGACATGTAAATTGATATAGTTTCATTATTATAGTCTTTAAATTTTAAGCTAAAATTTTCTTTAAGGGTCATCTGTTGCAAAAAAAAAAAGTGTCTACTTAACAGTATCTGAACATATTGCGATGTAAACCAATGGATTTGTTCTTGTACAGGTTCTCACAGTGTTGTCACCTGCTCAAGGATGTCTGAGGATTCTACTTGTAAAGTTATGCATTTCAACTTTCCTAGAGTCAAACAAAACTGCTAAGTGGTCAGGTAAACTTTTATTAATATTACCTTTGAAGGAAAACTTCCCGACAACAATAAAAGTACCTTTTAAACATTTAGAGTACAAAAGACAAAGCAGGTCTCAATCTCAGAACTAGGAAACTCAAATGCACCTGCTTCAGCTTATCGGCTCATGATCAATACCACTATAAACATTTTAAGGTAGAGATGCTCTTCAAAGCAAATGGATGCAAATGCAAGCAAATCATCAAAACTTGGATCTATCTTTCTGACCAACAAGAGCTATGAGTGTGAAGATGGAACCAATCATTTGGAAAAAAAAAAAAGTCTGCATGGGAAGTACATAAAAAAAAACTATTAGGAATGTTGTCTTTTCTAGAAGAAAAAAAAGGGAGCAAATTAAAGTTAATTTTCTTAGATGTAGCTAGTGTTTCATAAATGGTGATCTTTTTCCATTCTGATTTACAAAGTGCAAATTATTTTACTTGATATTACATATTACCAGAGAATGGAAACTTATTACCAAAAAAGGAAAAGAAAATAAAGGACTTTCACCCTTCACTTTCCCACTACAAATCCCCACCCAAAAATATTACACAGTTTCTAAAAGAAAATGTCATGCTGTAACAAAAAAAAAACAAACAAAAAAAACACAGCTATATGTCACTAAAGTATCTTCTTGTTTTCTTTCGCTCTCTCTCACACACTCCAATTTTAAACCAGGTACCCTCTTGCGTTAATGGTTAAAATACATATATATATTACGTTTCTTGTTAAATAGCTTCGCCTCTTGCACGGTCAGCATGCATCGGGAAAGAGATGACGAGAGGAGAGGGCTGATCCCCTACACAGGCCCTGCCCCTTCCTCCTTTGACCTCTTGGATTGTACTCTCGTTTTTGGTCCTCCTGAAAACAGAAAGCTTCAACCTGGACAGTCCAGACGCTCGATCTCCAGTGTGTTAGAATGTAGGAGTGTGTGTCTGTTGTGGGTATGTGTGAATGAGTGAGAGCGTGTGTGAATGTTTGTGGTCCTTTTTGTCAGTTTGAACCAGCTGAGTGTGCGCGCGCATCACTGGAGTTTTGTTCCCAGCTTTCGTTGTCTGTTTCTGCATGAAGGAACATTGGAGGAGTCAAAGATCAGCAGACTGATATAATACAAATGCATATAAAACATATACAGATTTTTAAAAGTGTCTGTCTGAATTTTTTGTTTACAAAAGAAGGGGTAATAGAGATAAAAAATATTCAGTTACATATCATGGTTCTTTTGTGTGACAATTCATCCATCGCATTGACTCCATTTACATAAGTTTGCATTTGAGGTGGTAAAATGTTGCTGTTCCTTTATAACCCTACAGGTCATGTGCTCTAAACTATTCACACAGCACAGCATCCTATGTGGTTGATGCAAATTATTTGCTAAATTTAGGGGAGGGGGGGAATAAATAAATAAATCTGAATATTTATAAAATGTGAGACTTTGAGAATCACAATACAAATCGAATCGGCACTTACAGTAGGTATCGTGATAATATCGTATGGAGAGGTCCCGGCTAATTCTTATCCGTAATGAACAAATAACAGGCGAGAATTACCTGGCTTCTGATCTGGTGACTGTGTACTCAAACCACAGAATATTGGGAATGAGACTGGTATCCCGCACTAGGAAAAACTCTGATATGGGCCTAAGACAGAAGGAAGTAGAGCGGTAGAATGAGAAGGACAAGGACTTTTTTTTTTTAAACATTCGCTTGTGGTTCATTAGAATGTGGATGTGTGTTACCAGGCTGCTATCTTGGGAAAGATCGGCGTCAGCACCTCCTGGGTTATGAAAAACCAGACCACGCCGACCACCATTCCAGCTACACCCCCATATATCACCTGACTCCAGGTATGGTATAGAAGGTAAACTCTGTAAAACACAAAAACAAAAATAAACGCCTAGACTGTTTATGCACTATTAAAAAGACTATAACGGCAAAACACAAACCTTACCTGCTGTATGACACAGACAATGCCACACCCAGGAGGATGATTGACAGCACATGTCTCCATAACAACTCCACACATCTGGCATTGTTTGTCTGATGCATTCTGTCCAGAGAGATTTTTTTTTTTATTAGTATTCGCTTTTTAATTTATTTATAGACAGTTTACAGAAAGACTTATGTTAAACTTAGCCATTATCTAATATGAAAGAGTTGTATCTGTATCTATTAAGGCTGAAATAGATTGTATAGGCTGAAATATAAAAAAGTTAAAATTTCGTAACCCAGTGGCCACCTTGTCCATTTTGTTTCCTATCTGTTCTACATTATCTATACATAGAATAAAACTATAAAGTTTAAATTAAAATTAGTTTGGCGGGGGGGGGGGGGGGACACGTGATGAGTAACAGAATGCATCAAGACAGTTATTATTGGAATTATTGCCTGACTGTTAAAAACTACTAGACAAATTTTAATGGATCGAGCTTGAGGTAACATATAGGCTTTGTTTCACCGCAATCAGCTAACGGAAAGAGAAATTATGCTACTTTAAAATGTAACTGAAAAACATCACTATATCGTAATAATAATTTAAAAAAAATAATAATAATTTGTTCATTTCACAGTTCAACAGATGGCACTTATATATTTTTATATACGATTATGAGTGTGCGATTGAAATCTACTTAATAAATGCAGTTCACATTAACACTTAGTTCATTCCAAAATTCACCAGATGGCGTTGTACTTTTTTTTTTTTAAAACACGCTTATGGGAGTACAGTTAAATTCCACGTGCATGAAGTCGTGGCACATCTATTGACCTACCTTAAATAAAGGAAGAGGAAAAAGTAAATGACAAAGAACCAGATGAACTGCGAGTGGCTGGACGGCATGCCGTACTCTGTGGTTACTGTGCTGTGGCCTCCTGAAATAACAGAATATAATGATATAAGGTACATGCACAGTCACTATATACAGTATATGACACCACGGTAATGTTACAATGAGCATGGTTAACTTTTATCCCATGTCCAGTGTAAACTCCGCTTCCTGCTCTTGGCCTGACACGTGTACTGTGACCTGATGTAGTCTTTTGCTGTCGTAGCCCACCACCCTCACAGTTCAGTTTTCTGAGATGCTTTTCTACTTACAGTGGTTATAAATAGTGTTTGGACCATTCTGGGAAAACTCAAAGCACTGTTGTGTGTGAAAATCCCAAAAGATAAACAGTTTGATGACGTTTGATGTGAACATTACCTAATATTCTTGATGTATTGCATGAATGAGAACGTTCTAAATGCTTCATACTATTCAGAACGGATTATAACAGATGTATAAATGATAAAAAAAATATATCAAATATATTCTATATTTTATATTGTAAGGTTTGTGTTTGCAACTGGGACAGGACAGTACAGTGCAGTAAAGGTGCATAACAGGAAATGGGTTTCTGGTTTTGAAGATATGTATACAGTAACAGCGAGGTGTGTGTAGGAAAATAACAGAAAACCACAATGATACCTGGAAAAGTGTAAAACATCACAAAGTGAACGAACAAGATTTCTAATATATAAAATAGAACAGAATTTAAATGAATTAACAGCACAAATAGAAAATTTATGATCACAGCCGTACCTTATACAAGCACAAATTTGAATTAAAGAATAAATAAACTATGATTCAGTTATATATATAGAGAGAGATTTTGTTCAGGTTATAAGAACAAGTCAGATAGCAAAACAGTTAGACAATGAACACCTTATTGTAAAGTGGAGTTACGAATGAAATTAACAGCTTAATGGTTTTCACCAATGTAAGCTAGGAATATTTAAATCAGCTTCAACAACAACAGAAGCAACTGATCATGAACCAAGAATCTCTCCCAAAAGTATCAGGGGAGATTTGGATGAAGCGGAACTGGAGGAAGCGCCAAGGCAAGAAGTGGGAGATATGAATGCATTTGGTCCCCAGAGAAACGAGGTGTGGCATGCACTCTGAAAAACAATTACCAAAACAAATGGAAAGAGGGAACAGGAGGCCGATGGGAGCAAGCACACAAGTAAACGCCTGTACCGAATTATGCTTATAAAATGTGCGTGTCCGAAGAGGTGCAAGGCGCACTCGACACTGTAGTGGGACTTAATACACTGCCATGGGACACATTACAAGCACACCTCATTAATTACGTGTAACAGCAATGGAAATAAAAAATAAAAAAATACAAGGACAAGCACAAGGCTTCACAAAATGCAATTGGGAGACATGATCATCGCAAGGAAGAAAGATAAAGATTAAAAGAACAGAAAAATAGGCCAAGTTCAAGCAGCCGTCATGGTGCCTTCGAGCCAGGTCGGACAGCCCATGTCGAGGCCAGAGTACTAGCAGGAGCAACACACATGGCCGCCCATACATGTACAAACCGGGCAGAATAGGCAAGGAACGCCTCCACAGCAGCAACTGAAGAGAACACTTTAAAATGTCCTTTGCTCCAAGGCAAACAGTATCCCGAAACATCCAATGCTGGCAGTGCAGACGATAAGGACACATGACTAAATATTAATCTAATGTGACCTGGGATAACCAAGCAAACTCACAGAGTATGGAACAACAAACACAGTGGCCGAGGCACCCACAGAACCAATGGGAAGGACCCTGGATGGGCAAAGCCCAACAGCAATCGGGGGGCTTTTTTTGCCGGGCCATTTTACAGCCAATCCCATTCATGAATGACACAGGTACCACATATTCTCATATAGAATCAGAAGCTCCCCCTCTAATGCCATACAGTGAAAAGCATTAAGCATCTCTGGAAAATCACAAGTGCTGCAGTGCAGCTGAAAGACACCAAAGTTACAGCACCAATACTCTACTCACCAAGTACTCCACTGAACTTACTCAGATGAGATAATATACCAATTCAAGGCAAGAACCCAGTGCAACACAAAAGGTCTTTATCTGACCTTCGCTGAAAGAAAGACGATGAGTCGACTTACCTATAGTACCTGCCCACGGTACAACACGCCATTCCATTTGTAAGTCTCCGGCAGGCACCTAACAAGCAGCTAATTGCCTCCTCCACGACATCACTTGACAGTATTGCTAAAGGTATGCCACGTGGAATAGCTGCAGCAGTATCACATTTCAAAATGCTGTACACCGCACTATACACAACGCATACACCTGGCTGACAAATGCACAAGACAGAGAATATGACGTAAAAATCTTCCGGACCAGAACCTCCTTACACAAAGGGAGAACGGCAATTAAGGTGGCTACCATGCTCAGCCCAATGAACACAAGTAAAAGTGCTAATCGTGGCATATATGGTGGCGAAGGACAAATCCTGTATGCTATACATTTACTTGTTGTACGTGTAGAGTCTGCTGCTTTTATGGGACCATTTGGGGATTCCAGAAAACAGACAGGAACCTAGTTGTACATGGAAAGCAACAATACAGGATCCAAGACTCACAGGATGAATCAGAACCACATGCCACCCTTTCCAAGTGCATCATCAGGAGCCAGTTCACACCCTAGCAAAGGAGCTTCCCCAGCATCATCAGAAAACAGTGCAGACAACAGACTGACAGGACTGAATAAATCTGAGGACTTTTCACCCCTCGACACTAGATCTAACCTCACTGGCCTAAGATACAAGCTACAGCTCAGCCATTTACCTCTAAGCAAATTAAACTATAATGAGAGGAGCATCACTTCTAGCATTTTAAGGATGGCACGACAAAGACATCAATCATTTTCATAATTTGTATGAAGATGGATGCATTGTATCCAAGTGTTTACCCTATTTTTCCTTTCATACCCCTCAAGTGACCCTGAGAAAGCCTGGTCAGGTTTAATCCACATCAGCGAGGTGTGATTTCAGGGATATCACTTAATCTCTAAAATCGCCAAAACCAGGACTGCTTAGGAAAAGGAATAGGGATTGCAGTCGAGTAAGGAATGATGTGAAAAAGCCATAGACAGGTTACATTTCAGTGCTTCCTGTCCCTGCCTCAGTCTTGTGCAGTTTAAGGTTTTGTACAGAATTAGCTTTTCCCAAACAAGGCTGGCTGAAATCTATGCTTATGTTGAGGACAGATGTGACAAGTGTCATGCCTCTCCACGTCATTAAGTCACATGCTCGTTCTGTGCCCAAATTTATAGAGGTTCAGGACAGGTTAAAGCTTTTTCATCTTTGCTAACCAGATGTTTCAATAAGTTTCCCTCCATGTCTCGGTGGATTAAATTTATTACCTTTTTTTAAGATCAAATATACACTAAGAGCTTCTACTGAGACGTTCTTTTACGAATGGCACTGGTTATTAAATTTTTTTTATGCCTGATTGAATACGTGAACTACCTGTTTTTGGTTTTGTTTGTGTTTTTGGTTGTGTTCTTTACATTTTTTCCTCTCTGTTGTATAAAAATAATACACTTCATTTATCGATTTCCTTGCTATTTGTATACCTGATGATTGTTCAATAAAAACAATTTGGAGGAACCCGAGAGGGAAGAAAGAGTATAAAAAATATATATATATATATATATTAAAAAAAAATTTTTAAAGACTATAAAGAAGAGTATACTCGAAGAGTATAAAAGGACGGCAGGATCAGGTTCCTCAGCGCTAGCTAAGAGGAACTCAAGAGGAACTAAGAGCTAACTCATGTTTATGGAATTATTACAATAAATTAATTCTGCTTAATTTCATTCTGATCATCCATTTCCAGTCTTTTTAGTATACATTTGTTTTTTCGTTTAGTATTTGTTGATTATTTATTTGTTGTTTTTAGAGTGTTAGCATCATCTAGTGGGAATTTGAAAAATTTACCATAAACATTAAACAAACCAGTTCTTAAACAGGTTTGAACTCGCAGTCTTGTTGCCTTCGTTACAATTATTATTAAGTAGTATTTGATCTCATCAACAGTTCAACCCAGCTGCTTCAGTAATCCATGGAGAAATAATTGGCCCCTGATAAAGTCTCTGAAAAAGTAAAGGGGGGGGGGGGGTTACCTCCACATGGGCGGGGCTCCTGTAGGATGTGCTTCAGCAACCAGTTTAGCCCTTCGTTCATCACCAAACCACCAAAGAAAGAGATCTGTAAAAAAACAAAAAAAGAAAACAACGTATTTGGTCATATTGTATGAATTTCTCCAGGAGATGCATGATTCGTTTTTTGTTTTTGCTGCAACACTACTATCTCTCTAATGTATATCAGTTCTCTGGTACACTTGAGCACTTAAACAATATAATGGAACATATAAATTAATACACAAATATAAGCATTAATAGCTTAAGTCTTATAATAATTTCTTTAACAATTTATCTACAAAGGGATTGCACATAGGCAAGGAAATAATGTACACCTGTCTACTCCTGGTACCAAAAGTTCAATGACTAGGGTACACACAAATTATGTTTCTTCGTCAATTTTGACATTTATGCCTTTAGTGAATTTACCTTTTTTGATAAACCATGAAATGGAGAGTAACTCTACTGTAACTAGTGAAAAAATGTCAATGATCTTTTTGTTACGAGGCAGTCTGGCAAAAGGTCAGAGGTAAGAAGCCTCACCGTATGCAGCTCTCTCTTGAAGACGATGAGCGTGACAAAGCCAACCAGGATGGCCATCGGCAGCAGGCTGGCATATGCCAGGATCTGCCCTGCCACATCACCTGTGTCATAAAAAGAAATGCAGAAACAAAGCAATTGTTAAATCACAGGTCTCATTATAGAGATTCCCAGCAACTTTACATTAAAGTCAGACACATCACCTTTGGACAAATGTTCACCTTCAGTGGCTCAACATTGTACATTAATACAAAAAAAAATACTAAAGTGTTAAGATTAGAGCCCACGTAAATGTTTCTCGGAGTTTAAGCAGCAGACACATCAGGCCTTTATGGTCAGATTGTGGCAAAGAATTGAAAGACCAACAAGCAGAAGAGACTTGCATGGGACAAGGAATTGATATTAGATAAGTGGGAAACTGTTCTTTGGTCGGATGAGTCCAAAATTGTGATGTTTGGTTCAAACAGCCTTTGGTATGTCTTGATAGACGTAAAGAGGATAAACAGACGGTTTCTAAATGCGTGGTTCCCACTGTGAAGCATGGAGGAAGAGGTGTGATGGTGTATGGGTGCTTCGCTGTTGATACTGGTGGCGAGTCAAATTCGAGAGAACACTTAACCAGCATGGTGCCACAGCATTTTGCGGCAACATGCCATCCCATTTGATTTACACTTAGTGGAACTATCATCGGTTTTCCAACAGGACAATGACCTCAAATATACATAGTCTTGGAATAAGCCATGCTATGTCAAACATTTGTTTACGTTCCTTCCGCACTCTCTGTCTATACATGGTAAACTATCACGGTGATTGGCTCTGTCGAGTGACACGTATAGCCAGACCACCTTGAGGGGGGAAAGTGCTAGATTACTGGTATGTTAATTATTCTCATTTATTAGAAAAGTACCATGGTACAGATAGATCCGGTCCGGATCCAACACAGCATTGGCCTTATATACAGGTCCTGCTGGTGTGTGTGTGTTGATAGAGGAGGCTTATCATTACTTTTGAAATTTGTACATTTTACTTCTACAGGAATACGGGAAGGACATTTCAAAAATGTAAAAAAAATGTATACATTTAAATGTGCTTATTATTATTTTGTCACAGATACATCATTATGCAGCTGTATCATGTATAGTTGACTAAAGTGACAATATAACACTGATCACATTAAAGGTATTTAAACATTACCATATTACGATGCGATTCATTGTGTAGTGCTATTACCATCTCTAATGTTCTGACTATTAATCCATTAGTTGCTCCAGCACTATTCAGAAAGCTAGAACTTCTGCACATCTGCTTCTTATTAATCAGGGTTGTGTGTGCAGGAATGTAGGGAGATGCCCTTGTAGGTAAGGAAGTAAGGCAGGAGTTAGGCTTAAGGGAGTTAAATCTTAAATCAGCCCTGCTTTTTCAGGGCTGATTTAAGGCACCTGCACGGAAGGGAAATGCAGTTGCAGCTGTAACGTGTTAGCTATTCCTGGTGATTGGGAAAGGCCTAGAATAGAACTGAAATTATTTTTATTGAATTTGTATTTCCTTCCATGCCCCATTACTAAACTGGGAGTATCTCCACCTTTTCTTTGGGGTTAGGGAACGGAGGTATACGAGACAGTGCCAGACTGGGGGAAAAAAAAAAAAAAAGGATTGTTACATCATAAAACGCGTCTGGAGCAAAATCAAACATGCAGATCAGATAATACGTTGTGGAAACCCCTAACCAGAAAGAAGAAGATAAAAAAGAAGAAACACCATTTCCTTTCCAGCTAATTATATAGTCATTTAGAATCTTTAACGGGTGTTTTATTGTTGTTTTATGTTTGACGTGAACATTATTTTATTTGAGAAATACTCATGAGGTTCTTTGTCTACTTGTAACTGATCACAAAACACTAGCCCATTGAGAACTGTTTAACTGCGTGTATCGCTTTGTTTCTTGGATGAAAAGATTTTAATCATGATATCACCTACTCACAGTGCACAAGACTATCTTAATAAATTATTGGCCAAATTCTATAACCTAATGTGCAACACCACACATGCTGCATGTCAGATTAATCAGAAAAACGTATCTAAGCATAGACTTAATTCAGCTACTGTGAGTGTTACATTATGCAAGTCACGTTATCCAAGACCTTTTTATCTGTGACTGAGCAAAAACTTTTGTCGCACCTTAAAGCAATCCAGACTTTCCAAAAAAATAAATAAATAAATGCTATAAATATGGTCACGATAAAGAATGAAATGTTAAACACATACTAATAAACAGAAAAAAAAAAAACTTTAGTCAAGCTCAAAGCAAAAGATGTTTATTTACATATGAGCTTTTTCTATGACTGCAGGTCTACAGTAAGAGCACGGGTTCCTGAAGTGTCCCTGGACTTTTGTGCTCTCCATGCTTTTGATTAAGGGATATTTGGGAGTCATGAATAACGATAATAAGACCCAGAGAACAAGAGGTATTCCAGGACCACGGTTAAGTTAACCTATGTGTTAACCCATTGAGAACACAGTGTGGTATAGAACGACATCATTTTTATAGCGTGAGAAGTAAGGACTGCTAAAAAGCAGGCTACAGTAAAGAGACACAAAACTGTACTATGCAGACTGTAACCGTGAGTAACTCCTCAAGCGCTTTGTCCTCATTTTACGTCCCATGATATTCAGTGGGAGGATACGGAGTCAGTCTTAATTTAACCATTCTTAAAAAAGAAGTAGAATTGGGACAGCCTCCTCTTGGATAGCTCTCGATGTGTTCGCCCCGACACGCTGAACACGACCAGGACTGAATCCTCTGCCCCCACTACCATGAGCTCTCATACAGTGCCAGGTTTTATATACGATCACATGCGAGGGAATCCCACTTGCTGGTGGCATACTAGGGGATTTAACAATATGCAAAACTGTAGTACAGTACCACAGGCGGATTTCACTGGTCTCTCTGGTTACATGAGAAATCCTTATACTATATGACTATATTATTATTAGTAATAACTAGAGATGGGAGAAGAATCAATTCCAGCATCGCCACACTGTCTCTAAAATCAAAACCATCATTATGTTATAGATTATACATAATAGAGATGAACCAATCCATTGACCAATGGATTTGGCTGGTTTTCAGTTTGATTGGCCATGACCATGACAATAGCCGATCAGCATCAGATTTTAATTAAATGTTAAACTCTTATTGTATATGAAGTTAGTTTGTATTGTTTAAATGTTGCACTTGGTTTCTTAGTGAGAAAACTAATGTTATACAAAATGGGCTCCATTCAATTCATGATTAAACTTTCCTAAAGGTTTATAATTCTAACAAAATCTGGGGAAATGCAAATTTGGATTTTTTTCTGATTTTATCCCAAATTTAGTCACAGCCAATTCCCACCAGTAATTAGGGCACTCCCCCACCAAGGCTACAATTACCAACAAGGGAGGACGAGAACTATTATGTGTTTCCTCCGAGCAACGTGACGCCGGCGACCTCATCCTTTCGTACTACTCAATAAAGCAGTGTTGGGAACACTGTAACTCATGCTAACGAACACAAATTCTATCCACACCTTACGTTCGCATGAGCTCGCAGATGCACATGATTGGCTAGATTGATGCGAGAGCACTAGAGTGCCCCCCATCACTCCCCTCTAAGAGATCTCAGCCAATCAGCTCTCTACAGGCTCTTGGCTACAGCATCACCTGGTGATGATAGGGCGACCTCGTTACCGCTGCGCCACATGGGGGCCAAAATCGCTATTTGACCGACAGCTAGATATCGTGATAATATCGTATCGGGCGGTGACTGGTGATTCCCATGCCTATAGTAATAATACTGCTAGGGGAAGTAGTCAGCCAAAGAAAATTTGAGACTTTATGGGACTCACTATTTGACAGACTGTTCACTAGGGTAGCATGCAGCCTGTCTACCCACACCTTCCTCAGGTAGAGTCCAACAATGTCGATTACAGGTCAAAGTTACCAAAAATAATAATAATAATAATAATAATTATAGGACTTAAGTGTTTTTTATTCGTTTTGTTTTCTGGGTAACTGTGATGTGATTATAAGGGCAACAGTAACACTACAGGCTAGTGAACTAGCTAATATTAAACCGCTTAAGTAACGTTTCCCACTGCTTTACTGTTTCTAAAATGAGTTTTTCAAACAGTCATGTATAATAAGCTTAGATTTAAACTTAACCAATGCATGAGGACCATATTTTACCTAATGCTGCTACTAACTAATGCTTAACTAATGATTATAAAAACAAACAACTTGGCAAGTTAGCCAGCTAGCTAGCTTGGACGCACTCTATATGTTTTTTCCTTAAACATAATGGCTGGAAAGTAAATAATAAATATGATAAATAAAACTGCCGGAATGACAAGGTAATCATTTGGAGTTGTGAGAGTTTCTGTGCAGGTTCTATAAACAGTAAATAAAAGGTCTAATGCCAGCCAAAGGGAGTCCCAGACAGAGCAAGGGAGAGCACGGGTCTAAACGCGCATGCGCGGATCAAACGCACAATTTGGCAGCTCTCAAACTCCCTGCGGTCGTTATTTTCTTTCTCACCCGTATTCCGCGTAACCACGCCTTACTGATATGTGATTGGCTGGCAGTATCTGCCCTCCTAGGCTGGGTTAGAGTAGGCAGTACGGAATTCCAGTAGTATCCCAAATAATGATTTCGCACAGGCACGAAATTTTAGCCAATCACAAACCATGAGATCGTATGTGTCGGAATATGAGTGGAGAAAAAAGAAACAGCTCGGTTGAACGAAGTATGCGCGCTTTCCTATGGTATCACTATTTGGCAAGCAATCCCTTAGTCGTGTCCATTCAGTTGTAAAACCGCACACAGCCTCCCCAGCGAGGACAAAATGCCCCTCAGTGATGTGAATCGCTTTAGAAAAAAAACAACCATCACAGTTTCCACTCACCAGCGGGATACTCTACGTGCGTTAAAGATATCGACTGCCATCGAGGTGGTGCCGAGCACTGCTCTTCCGCCGCCATCTTACCCGGACACCGGGCATCGAGCCTCGACCAATCAGCACTGAACGCCTTTGCGGCTTCACCCAATCAGCGTTTACCGCGCGCCGCCAAGATAATCGGCCATTCACCATGGAGATTCTCAAAGGGGGAAAAAAAATCTGCACAGGAACCAACGTCCAATCAGAGACGTGCAGTTGACCGACCTCGACCAATCGGTGGGCAGCAAAACTGGCCATATGAAAACTGGGTTTATTCAAATGAAAGAATAAAAAAAAAAAACCTGAATGGAGAAATGTTGGTCAGTTGACATCGCACGCAGAGTCGCCATTAAGCAAAGAGTGTTCGAGTGCAGTAAATATTTTGTAATATGCATCAAATAAAGAAAAATGTTTAAAAAGCACCTATATATTATCATTATTTTTCATGGAGTCATACCACAGAATGCACAACAATACTGTTAACTAGGTTGTTTGTATATCCATCCTCTGTAGTCCAACTAGGGACCATGGGGGCCATTGCTGATTACCATTGTATTTATTCCCATTTTATGACTGTGGTAGGCCGTCCAGTCAACATTCACACACGCATTCACACACTACAGGCAATTTTGAGACGCCAATTAGCCTAATCTATATATTTTTGGACTGTGGGAAGCAACCTGAGAACCCGGAGAAAATCCCACATACCTGGAATGAGGTGGGAATCAAACCCGTATCCTGGAGGTGCAAGGCAACAGTGCTAACCACCAAGACATCTGCAATCTGTGAAATATTCATTTTATGCATTAACAAATTTTGATGAGTTTTGATGTCATGCATGCATTAATTAAGGTGTGTTTATTGACACATAACGTTCCTGAGCCAAGACTTGACCAACTGAAGCCACCTCAGATCATAACACTTCTTTCAGAGGCTTATATAATGGCCACAATTCCATTGATTAGCTTCCCCATCCTGTGAGTTCTTATTACATCATACACATGGAAATGCTCTTAATTTCAATAGGAAACATAGCTGTGATATCACCGGTGGATTTTTGTGATACAACTTCATTAAGAGTTTAATTGAACTCCCTTTCAGATTTTTTCCCCCTAATAACACGTTTCCTCCATGAAATTCATAGCAAATCACTATATCTTTCCAGGTTCCAATAATTATAATGTTTTCCTTCCTTAATGTAGATCAATAAAAATTACTTTTATGAAATGGCTTTTTTTTTTCCAGGCAATGTAGTTAATATCATCCATCCAACCATCTAGGAACTTTTGTAGTCTAACTAGGGACCTTGGAGGCCAATCATGATTACCATTGTATTCATTCCCATTTTCCCACTCTGGTCAACATTCACACACTATGGACAATTTGGGAACACCAATGAACCTAATCTGAAGGCCTTTGGACTGTGGGAGGAAACCCACCAAGCAGTGGGAGCACATTCAAACTCCATGCACATAAATCCTGAGATGGGAATCGGACCCAGATCCTGGAGGTGCAAGGCGACCGCGCTAACACTTAAGCCACTGTGCCGCCAATTTATTTACCATAGACTGCCGTATTTAGAACTGTAATTGCAAGCAAGAAGGGAATAAAACTCCATGGGGTTTGATGTTTTATGAAAGTAATCAATGACAGCTTAGTGTAAGATGGCATGCCCCTCAGTGATCCAACAATAATTGTTTGACCATGTATTAATAGTTTAAACTGTGTTTAAAGGGATGTCCAAGTCAAAAACTTCCTTTATTTGGATATTTGGATAGTGCTTGGATACCATCAAGGTAGAAAGTTTTCTCAGTACTCCAGAGCCGAGCCACGATCGGAGTCGCCTGCTTCGAAACAATGTCACTACTGAAGCAGTGACCCTTTCATGTGATAAAAAAAAAACACCCCACGTACACTCCTGACCTCGCTCAAAGCCATTTCCACATGTTTGGGCCATCAGGAGTTTCTGGCAGGCCAGCGTCTCAGACATGAAGCAGACAGTTCCATCATGGCTCTGGAGTACTGAGGAAACGTTCTACCTTGATGGTATCCAAGCACTAGTGAAATGCTAGGATATGTACATTAGTAGCAGGGGATTATATAGAGGAATAAAGAAAGTTTTTACTCTCATAACTGCATTCTTTTATTCTGTGTAATCAAAAGTCCCGGTTTGACCTAGGACTTTGAGACCCAACTATTTGGAAAAATGCAAACAGGTTTAAACCACACAGCTTCCAAAATGATGAGATAGAAGACGAACATAAAGAATGAGTTTTTTTTTATGTTTGTCAGAAGTACAGAATACAGATTTAAGAAAAACAAAATACAAAATGTCAGAAATAAGTGTAACAGTTTTGTGCTGGAAGTTACTACCAGGCTTTACACCAAAGACAAATAGACATAGATATGTTTTTTTTAAGGCGATCTCTTGATTCTGTACATTTATGTGATTAAAAATCTAATTATATCTGGTTTGCCTGACTGGCAAATGAATGATTATTCACTGCTTTTTTTTTCCAGTGCACTTTTAGAGAGTATTACTCAGCAGATCCATGTACACCAATTTAATCGGAATTACCATCTTACTTCAGCTATTAGATAATCAACAGATACCGAGCATGTAGGTACTGCTCAAAGGCTTTACATAGCAATGTTCAGAAAGCACTGCTTGGACTGGACATTCACAACGTTTAGCTGTGCAAATTTTACAACAGTTAACATTTAAAGATCAACAGGCACACAGCATAAGCATGTGGTGAGCTACATCACAGAGTTGATAGTTTAATAATTCTGCCATATACAGTGTGATTTAAACTGATTCTTATAACAATTAATACTGCCATCGTTGCTCTTCCAAACTTTAAAGCTACTACCTGGAGCTTTCTGAGCTGCATAACATAGCTTCTCCAAAACATGAATTTCAATGGAACTCATGATCTGTGTGTAATTTACATTACATTTATATTGTCATGTAGCTAAAACCTCTGAAATGAAAATATCTTTTAGTACAGTCGCGTTCATGTGGACAACTTTAATTAGGGAAAGTCGAAATCCTTCACAAAGCTTGTACTGAGAATGCACACACACACCTTCCACCATAACAAATGTAAAAAAATTTCCCTATGTAAACAATGTCACAAGACAAAGCATGTAAAGAGAACATAATATAGAGAAAATATTACAGAAATACAAATACTGTCAAACAGTATTAAGTTGATCTTTATAGTCGCAATGTCAGTAAATAATACCTTTCAGTCACCTCAAAACTACAGTAAGCAAGCTTTCTCACAGTTCTCATTAGTAAGAATTGTGTGATTTAGAACCATGATGTCAATTATTTAAAATAAAATTCTAATTTTTATATAAACAATTCCAAACAAATGGCTTAAATGGTTTCTCAGACCAAACCTAGTGGTTGTAGTTTGTGTTTTTTTTATATATTTTTAAATCACTTCCTACCCATGATCTAACAGCACCCCTCTGGTGACATGGGGAGGAAAAAATATTCTGTGGCCACAACTTACTAAGATGTGGGAACAAAATAGTATGTTGTAGTCATGGCATACTAAGGCGTGGGAACAAGATACCATGTTGTGGCTATGACTAAAGAACGTGTGGTAATGAGATCATTCATGTCCAAGATGTAACAGGATGATTGTTGTTTTAGTGTTAAGCTGTGTGTATCATTAAGTAAATTAAGGTACTCATCCATCTATACTAACAGTTATAAACGTTAACAGTTTAAATTTGTGCAAAGTGTAGAAGAGACAAAATGCTTTGAGATTATTAAACTGTGGTTTCAACAGCCACGTGTTATTCTTTTTTTGTTCCCGGGCCTTAGTAAGTCATGGCCACCACATAATATCCTGATGCCACACCTTAGTAAGTCATGGCCACAAATTATTTTAATTTCCCCCAATGTCACAAGAGGATGATGATCCGTTCAAATTTACTGTCTGATAGAACACACCTTCCAATTACATGGTCATTCCTGATGTGTATTTCTTTCTACACTGTAAAACAATAAAGGCATCCAAAATATGCAATAATCTCCTTTGAACAGTTGATAGTGAGATGTGTCTGTTACTTATGCCCCGTAAAGCCTTCATACTGGCTCTAATCTGAAGTGCTGCAAATTGGTGATTTTTGAGACTGGTAACGCTCAATGAACTCCTCTACAGCAGAGGTAAGTTTTGGTCTTGCGTTCCTGGAATCATCCTCATGAGAGTCAGATGTTTTTCCATAGTTTTTTCCATTCTAGTTTTGAGAATGTAGAAAATAAATCACTAAACAAAAACTAATTAAAATTGAACTAAATTAAATTAGAAGGTGTGTCCAAACTTTTGACTGATACTATACCCATGTGTTCACATATAAAGTTACTGAAATATAATGTAGAAAAATTTAATCTTGAAAGGAATTATCAGATAATGTGTGGGCCTCTGGTGACTATACATAGTAAATACAGTTACCTAAAAAAATAGCACGAAGCTATTAACATAACACAGCAATAACATAACATTAAACAGATACATTCTAAACAGGAAAAAAAGTGGTGTGCGTGCAAATCATACATTGGGCTGTAGCTTCACATCAATACATTTTGAATAGTATCATTTCTTTCTTGAAAAATACAAAGAAAGGCAGGACACATGCATAAGCCTTAGCTCACAGGAGACAAACTAGTGTACATGGCACCCGAGAGACTTGTCGCTTGCTAGTGTGAACCTTGGATAATTGATATTATCCCTGTGGATGCTACAGTTAGGATTAAATGTTTGAAATCAATTTTCTCAATTTCATTTTAGTTTAAGGATGAATAAATTGAATTCTGGTTGAGGAACATGAAAAAGTGGAACATTTTAGTTCATGTATACAGTAGTTCTGTGCAAAAGTCTTGAGCCACACATCATTACTTTATATTTGGTTTCCAAAGAACCAGACTTTTCTGCATTTTTAATGTAGTCTTGAAAAATAGTCCTTCAGGTTTCCTGAAAGACTTTTTTGGCTTTCATTTTCAGTCCGGTTTCTTTACCTGAACAGTTTCAGAGGAATGTTTTTTGTTTATTAAGCCACACAGTGACCTATAAATTATTTAAGCATTAAAAATATATCTAACCAAAGATAGAAACCAGTGAGACACATCTGCAGATGATGACAGATGATCAGACCGGTGATTAGTATAGTGGTGATGCTGAATGCTGTGTGGTTAGACCGGACGAGAGAGGAAATGAGGTCGCTGCTGAGCATGCTATTTTTAAATTGCATCTTTAGGCACTTTGCAGCCTGTCGCGTAAAACATTTGTTCCCATTTCTTTAATTAACATACATAATTAGGGCAGTGTTAGCTCAGTGAGTTACAGCTCGGAGTTACTGATCAAAAGTTTAGTGGTTCAAGCCCCAGTTCCAACAAGTTGCCACTGTTGGGCCCTTAAGCAAGGCCCTTTACCTAGTCTGCTCCAGGGGCATCGTATCATGGGTGACACTGCACTTTGACCCCATCTTTCTACCTGGGACAGTTGAAAAAGCAATTTAACTGTAATCTATGTGTGACAAATAAAGGCTTAGAAGAAATGAGGTATGGCTCAAGAATTTTGAACAGTGTTTTACAAGTCTGTATATTTTCAGAACTTGAGCAGAAATGGTCAAAATCTCTTACATGAAGGATTTTCCCAGATATAAACACAAAAACAGAACGAACAGATATAGAATCGTATAGAACACAGGCACAAATGATGCAACTTCGAATAGTGATCACTTTATAGGTGTGTACTAACTAAATCCCTTTTCCCCCTTTTTACTTGTAAATGTTGGCCAATTATGTTTTTGGCACTTCACTGCATTATTTTGCCTTCAGCATTCAACTTCCAAGTATGTAAATACTCCTTAAAAATAAAAGCACTATTTGACTAATCAAAATATTACGGAAATAGAACAGTTATTGTCGGATTTGTTGTAACTGTTTACGGTAAAGTGCATAAACAGTAAATGAATGCAAATACACAGGCTTAAAGAACCTGAGTGAAGCTAAATGCAAATAAATGGAAATAGGAAAACACAAAACATGTATGGGTATGAATTACAGTCTACATTTTTTTTATTAAATTAATCTAGATAAGATAATTAATCTAGGTTTTTTTCTAATCTTTATCTTTTATGAAATAGGACTTAATTAGGAGTTCATGATAAGAACTTCTACACTTGCAGGTTTACTGAAGTTTAGATTACTCTAAAGACCGCAGCTGTTTTTAACACACCACTATCAACGTCTCACCTCCGTTTCCTCCAAAACATCCCTGCTTCCCTATCTATCTGTACTATATTTTCAGCTTAAATTCAACCAGACTCCTCTATATCCACATCAGCTCATGTAGCTTCATTACATCATTATGCAGCTCTTTAAGAATCAGTCTTCATAAAAGCTAAGGACTTAAGAAAATACTCAAGGAAACTGCTGCAGCAGGAAAATTTTCCTAGCGCACACTCCTCCAACTGTGCAACATAACGAATACACATGTCATGAGTCATAAAAAAAAAAAATGTTAAGGTCAAGTTAAAAATAGCAATGTAACTCATGGTATGTATATTTATCCTGCAGTAGTTAAAAAAAGCAGCAGCTTAACACAGGAAAAAATAAATCAGCAGTATACTGGGAATTATAAGAGCAGGATTGGGAACATTACCCTAACATAACTGAACTGAAGTATACCCATATAAATTTGGAATTTAATATAATTGTTATGTTTGTAATCTGCAGTTCATTCACAATACAAAAGCTTTAACTTATTAATAAACTGTAAATTTGACTTTAAATGAAACAAAGTGTTAACCAACACATTTCACATTCTCCAGTGCCCCAAATACCCGTTTAACCGCCCTGAATGATAATTATAACCTGTCCACAAGTTACAATTACAGAAATTACACTGCTGATCTTGAGCATAATACACACCTGCTTAAAATCTCAATCTGGCTGGCCCACAATGCGCCTCTGACTTCCTAGAGTACATATACATACGCACACATTCCATACATTCTTCTACTTTTCCTTCCAAGGTAGGCATACTCACAGGAAACATGTGCCCCAGCAGCGAATACAGCCTAGAATACAGCTTAGTGTTAGTTTGGGATCAGTGGTGTTCTTGTTCATGTTTCTTCAGCAGTGCTGGTGGTGGGATTAAGTTAGATTGAAAAAAGCAGCGATTCTCTGTGATATATCCAGACTGTGAAGGAAATCCTTCGACATGATTCAGGAGATACATGGAGATCGGACAAATGAATGTCTTAACAATGGAATTTCGAACGGAATATTTAAGTCAAGACGACAGAGACACTGCAGAACATACTGCAGAGATGTGAACATGTTTAACTATACATTGTAGATCTGGACGTCACTTCATTTGCACGCTTTTGTCACTCAGGCTCCTGGGACTCACTCGTCGTGCTGGGTGGCAAGTTGCAAAACGATCCAATATGCCTGGTGCAGCTACGAAACGTCCATTTCAACTAGCAGATTTGATTAATGGTAGCAGATGCAGGAGGTACCACCAACTGTTATTTGAGGATCTGAGTTTCAGTCACAGAACCCAGACAGTGTGCCGATACCCTAAGAGACACAATAAGACTGAATCTGTTCTTGAAAATGCCACAGGTCCATTATACTCGGTTCTGATGAGGTTATTTATATTTCAGTCACCTACTTATAATAAACATAGATGAGCCTCTGGATCTGGAATTACAAATGACACAATTACATATGTGTCTTTTACAGAAACGTCCATGTGTAGCATCATCAATCTTGTTCGCCTGTGCTAGCAGGCAGTGCCCCGTTAGCTTCCGGCAGGCTGTCGATGCCCAGGTAGCCCAGCAGGATGTCGGTGCGCCTGTGAGACAAACTCAAAATATCTTCGGCTAGCGACTGAGTCGATGTGAAGCGCACTTTGTCGTGGTCAAACATGTCTTTCAAGTACTGCACAATTTGGTGCTGTTAAAACATAGAAAAATAAGCATTATTTAGCATTATAAAAGATAAATGTTTATATTCAACAACATGTTTGGGTCAAGCATATATTAGCAGTTATAATGAGACGAATCAAAACCTTAATAGATATTAATACTAATATTAAACCCATACCAAAATATTTCAAAATGCTCCTGATACATCTTCCAATGTATAAGTAAAAAATAATAATAATAATAATTCACATGAACAATTTGAAACGCTTAAGCAGTCATCCATGACTTCCTGTTTAAGAGTTATATAAGACAACAGATAATGTCCTATTTTTTTTTTTATGAACACAGAATACACAAATGAACATGGACAAAAAATGGTTTCAAGGTTCATGAATTAAACATGCAAAATTATGAATGCAAATTAAGTGAAAAGTTAGAGAGGCAAGATTTCTCCAAAGATCCTGATTGGAGGCTTGTAGATGTAGAAGAGAAGCATGCTGGAGTCTCCAAATACCCAAATCTACAGTACAATTAGACAGCATCACAATGCCATCAGATTATATAGAAAGCATGCCAAAAGAAAGCCTTTACTATTATTTAAACACAAAGATTAATGCCTGAAGTTCTCTAGACATGTCTATAGTCTTTTGTAAAATTAGTGCCCCTTCTTTTATTTATTTATTTGTCTGTGTGTGTGTGTGTGTATAAAGCATTATAGAAATAATCTAATCATAGAAGATCATAGTATTAAGCAAAGACAAACTCAGATGAACAACAACATGTAACTTTTCTTTCTTTTTCTTTACTCTGCCATTGTGTATTTGACAAGAATAATGCCAAAAGAAAAAGGAAATGTGGGCAATACTATGTGGCACCCGCCAACCCTCATGATTCAAAGACCCACTTTTTGCTGCAAAAACGTAAAGAAATTGTCTCCTGTATGACTATCAGTCTCTCGCATCATTTTGGTCTTGTCTTCTTTACAACATTGCTTCACTTCACTGAGGCTCCCTGTCACTGCTTTTCAGTTGGGTTGAGGTCTGGACTTTGACTAGGTCATTCCAAAACCTTGATTC
Organism: Clarias macrocephalus; assembly: GCA_011419295.1. Lineage (NCBI taxonomy): Eukaryota > Metazoa > Chordata > Actinopteri > Siluriformes > Clariidae > Clarias > Clarias macrocephalus. The sequence continues at coordinate 83,048 of JAAGKR010001198.1, forward strand.
TTTTATTTTTCAGTTATTCTGATGTAGATTTACTGGTGTTCTTCAATTCATTGTCTTGTTGCAGGACTCAATTTCGACGAAGCTTTAGCTGTCGGACAGATGGACTTACATTTGCCTCTACAATACTCTGGTATACAGAGGAGGTCATGGTTGACTGAGTGACTGCAAAAACAAGCCCAAATTATCACGGATCCAGTGCCATGCTTGACAATGGTTATGATGTGCTTCTGCTGAAATGTTGTTTGGTTTTGCACTTTGGTCTCATCTGTCCATAGGGCATTGTTCCAGAAGCCTTGTGGTTTTGTTGAGCTACAGTTTTGCAAACCCCATTCATCCTTACATGTTCTTGCAAATGAACTTACAAAAACAAACAAAAAAAGAACTTCGATTCAATCTTCAGTTCAATCTTTTTCAAGTTTGTGCTGTCATAGACTTCAACATTGAACATGCTCAGTGAGGCCTGTAGGGTCTGAGATGTAGCACTTGCACGGTCCACAACTGGGGTGAATGTGCTGGGATGTCCACTCCCTGTACAATTTTTAACTGCAAACTATTTGGAAAAGGTTTCATCACTCTTTCCAGACTGATGTGCGGCAACTCTAAAACGACTGCTTATGTCTTTCCCTCTTGTTATTGTGTTAACACACTCCTGAATGCTCCAGACCAGTAAAATGCCAAAACTGCACACCTGCATATGATCAGTTAATCAAGAGCTGAGGATTAGTAGCACCTGAATGCAATTTATCCTCTAAATCCTGGGTAAGCATTAAAATGGTACACATGTTTTTTTGGGCTTCATTTTTGTTAAATAAATAATAACAAGGAAAAAAAGTTACAATTTATTGTTCGTCTGAGGTTGTATTTGTCTACTACTGAGACAGATTTTTTTTTTATTATGTTTTTAGATCAACACACAAAAATGGTTCAGTGACCAATCTTTTGTGGCCAGTACCTGAAGCCTATGGAAGAACTGTGGAGTTTATTTTCTTAAAAGCTAGAACCTGTTTCCTCCAAGACACATGAAGCTAGACAAAGCTTAAAACTGATCAGACTGTCTCACAGGGTAGTATAACCACAGGGAGGTAGGTGTTTATCTGCCCTCGTCCACATACATGATCTTATAAACATCCACGATTAGCTAGCGTTGCAAGGAGCATATTCCCTCTGGAGTACTCGCAAGACAGCATGTCTTCTCACACACCCCAAGTGCAGGACAAGTTCTTTCCCCTTGAGTACTGGCCTCGGACAGCTGTGACATTCCAAAGATATCACAAAGATACCCCAAAGATAGGGTGAAAGGTTTTTCATTTGCACAAAAATGTTAGTGATGGACTTGATCCTACCTTGAAAATATTGCACACTTCAGTCAGGCTCTGTCTGGGACCCAGGAAGCCAAACGCCAGAACTGGACTCACATGCTCCGAGATGGCATAGAAATGAGATATGAACCCATCTGGAACCTAAACAAAACACCAAGTGTTTTTTATTATTTATTTATTTTTAATTGATTTATCTTATTTCATATTTTTCATTCATTCATCAATCTTTCTCAGTTCATTTGCTCATGTAATTACCCTGATGGTGTGGTATAGTAAAAATCTGGAAGCTCTCCAGGTTTAATAATTAGCTTAATAAGGTTAATACAATGTGGTACACATTTATTGTACTTACATTTATGCAAAGCTCAACAGCTTTAACGTTAATAACAAGGGTATACTGATACCAGAAAAACACTTAACAGTTTTTGATATTTGTGAGCAGACAACAGCAAGATAACATGATCTTTGTCATTTTACAAGAACTCACCATCAGTAATCTTCTTTTGGCTTTCAGCACCGACCAACACGCTGTAGCTAGAGCCTGAGAGACAAGCGGCGTAAGAGTTATTTAGTAACATGACCTCAATGGCAGACAGAATATCACATAATGCAGAAAATACAGTCATGAAACTATATGCACTGGATACATATACAGTACGTATAGATACATATAGATTAAGATGAAAAGACAGACAAATGAAGAATGTTTGGACATCAGGCCTATTAAGGATATTGACAGATCAAACTCCAGACAGGGGACAGGCTTAGAAGGTGGGATGTTCTCATAAAGTGAGGTGTAGGGTGATGGTGGTAAACCCTGTGTATGGTCTCAAATACATGAATGCATTTGCAACCAAAATAATGCCTAAATCTGGACATCTTATAAGAGGCTGAGTCGAAAATGCTCCACATTTGTTATAATAAAATTCCTGTCTTATCAGCGCTTTCTGATCAAGGCTACTGTCTCCCAGTTCGAATGTGTTACATCAGTTCATTTGGAACTGCGGTGATGCTGCACTTGTGATTTGCACAAAAGAAGAGCAGAGTGCAATAATTCAGGTCTCTGGGTGTACCTGGTACTCAAACTAAAACATTGTCAGGAAAAATGTTCAACAGTGCTTGTTACAGTGAGATGCTTATTGAAGAGCTGAAGCCTAAACCTCAGATTAAACAAAAAGGACTGATATCGAAGGGTGTTGCAATCTTCAGCACACTTCTGCCCACACTGTCGACACTCTGCAAAATCTTCATTTTAAGGTGTTAAAGCCAGAGGTGGGTAGTAACGAGTTACATTTATTCCGTTATATTTCCTTGAGCAACATTTTAAAAAAAAATTACTTCTATGAGTAGTTTTACTGCACCATACTTTTTACTAATACTTGGGTAGATTTATGAAGAAGAAATGCTGCTCTTACTCCGCTACATTCGGCTACACTTGACTCGTTACTTTTCTAACCCTTCATTCTACGCATGCCACCGGTAGATATACCGCATGATTGTTTCACCAATCAGATGGAGCAACAATAATTACATGACCCCGTTTGACCAATCAGGTCTTCAGCCGGTGTTCTATAAATTCATCCGACCTGTAAATTAGGGGCAGTGGTGGCTCAGAGGGCTAAGGCACTGAGTTACTGATCGGAAGATCGGCGGTTCGATTCCCAGCTCAGCCAGGTTACCATTGTTGGGCCCTTGAGCAAGGCCCTTAACCCTACCTGCGCTCTGACCCTAGTTACACTGGGATAAGCGAAGAAGGAATTTCACTGTGCTGTAATGTATATGTGACAAATAAAGGCTTAACTTAAATCCGTCCTACATACGCTCACTGCGCATGCGCAAACAAAACTTTCTGCATCTTTCTCTGATTTTTCGGAACGGCCATAAATCCATGCTGCTACTAGGGGGATCTCGTGGTTAGTGAACAATCTTGCGGTGAGAAAGCTTTTTTCATGTTTGTGTGTTTATATGTCAACTTTAATTGTACATTGTATAACAGTCCATGAGTATATGAGTATATTTCACTACAGAATTAATCGCCAGCACACGAGTTGTACATTTTTATGCATCCCAAAAAATATGATGCATTATTTTTCGCTTGCAAAAGAACAGCTACATACTGTGTGTGTGCGTGTGTGTATACACACACAGACACACAGACACACATTTACTCAGTAGTCGAGTAGTCTTTTCACAGAATATTTTTATACTCTTACTTGAGTAATATTTTGGATGACTACTTTTTACTTCTACTTGAGTATATTATTTTGAAGCACAGCTACTCTTACTTGAGTACATTTTGGCTAATCTACCCACCTCTGGTTAAAGCATCCTGCCTATGGTTCTGCTCCATCTGACTTTTACCTGTTTGGTCCCCTGACAGCAGCCCTATGAGGACGAAACTAGACTAAACCTTTTTTTAATGAAGAAACATGAAAGCTTGTTGATGGCAAATCAAGGAGATTACCTAAAAAAATGTAAAAAAAAAAAATGTATTCAAGTAAATTCTACAGCCAGAGTGTGGATAATTTTGACTAAACCTCATAATAACGCTTAAAATTTTAATCAAGTAGACCCCAGCAAAAACCTACATCACTCTCTTCTGAATCACCGGTCTTTTTTACTGCTGACTAAAACGCTATTCTGGTTTGTCAACATGGTTATGCCTCAGAATCAAGCACAACTGCTAAGGCAAGTAACTTAACAGTTTGCAAGAGTGAAATTACCGTCTCTTTGAAACTGTCCGAGAGCCATCTGTTGCGCAAGACAGCCACTACAGAGGTGGGCGGGTTCTCCAGGTCCTCAAAGGCATCCATGAGGATGAAGTCCAACACGATGTCAAAGAAGTTCATACATATCACCTGTGCAGAAGACAAATGCCAGAGATTACAATAAGCTGTATACAACTTATACCTAGGTGCTAATGCGAGCAATGGCTTCAAGGGGCACTCACAGACCAAAAAGTATATAAAAGAATATTCATTTATAGTCATCTGTTATTTGCAGTTATTTTAGTCACTTCAGTTATTTTTAACAAAAGCTCATGCCACAATTAACTTAGACAAGCAGACATGCAGGCATGGACATGGAAACTGAGCATACCAAAGAGAGAGGGGAAAAAAAGTGTGTGAGAGTGAGAAAGAAAGAGAGAAAGAGAGAGAGACAGACAGACAGACAGACACACCCCTCGTCCTTCCAGTTCCATCTGAGTGGTTGGCCATGTCTCCTCTCGTTGAGTATACAGCAACATGTCCTGGTAGCTCTCTAAAAATGCCTTTGGACTCTATATACACACACACACACACACACACACACACACACACACACACACACACACACACACACACACATTTCAGTAGAATGTTTTTTGTCTTAAACCACATAGTGACCTATGAATCATTCAAGCATAAAACCATCTTACTTAAGGTATAAACTAGTGAGAAACAGGTGCAGATGATGACAGATGATCAGGCAGGTCATTAGTATACTAGTGATACTGAATGCTGAGTGGTTGGAACAGACGAGAGGGGGAAATGAAGTTTCATCAACAACTATTTTTTTTACATTGTATTTTCAGGCACTTTGCAGGATGTCTCAGTAGAACATTTGTTCCCACTTCTTTAATTAATCTGTATAATTAAATTTCCGTTAATATGAAGAAATCATGGATGGCTTGTACTGTAAATCTCAGTACCCTTAGAGTACGTCTTGTAATTCTCTAGCTGAAGTCTAGAGAAAATGAGAATAAGTCTCATTTTCCGCAACAGTACTCCATTCTCCATCTTGGTTGTTTCCTAAACTGACTAGATTAAGGAACTTTTCAGGACAGGACATGCACCAAGTAGGATTGTTTAAAAAGAACACATTATTTAAAAAAAAAACTTTGATATGATGATGTTTACATTTCTAACCACTAATTATGGTGAAGTGGTTATTATTCTAATCCCACATTTCTGCTCATAATTTGTCCGAAGTGAACCTGCTCTGTTATTACTCAAATTATACTGCCTTACGGAGATCAACTAATATTTTTTTTATTTACAATAATAATAGATAGAAAGATGGATCGATCGATAGATAGATACTTTATCGAGCCCAAAGGAAATTTGAATGAGCGCTGTAATGAGTCTTCTAAGTGCTTTTACTAATACTAATTCTGTTTTTACCAAGTTGAATGTGATGGGTGAAGGCAATGAGCCCGCTAATGTGCACATCCGGCTACAATGACTTACAGTACACAGTCAAGATTGGAATTAAGAAATATGTTTGCGTTTTTAGAAATAATTTGCAGGAACTTTTAGGGCCGAAATACTTAAATAAAGCAGGGCCAGGGATATTACCTTGTTGGCTTTGGTCAAGAGTCCGGTGATCATCTGTTTGCCCGTTTCCATGAAGAAAGTCTTATGAGTCTCATCGATCAGTAACACCTACACACACACAAACAATAAAACCTACATACTACAACAAACATAAGACAGAGCAAGTGAAGCATGAAAGGAAGAGGAAACCACAAAAAAGAAAAAAAAACAGAAGAGATCAAAATAGGCTTGTGTGTGAGTTTGTGTGTGTGTGCGCGAGCGTGTGTACTGACGTGGAAAGCTTGTCGGACGCAGTGCAGCTTAGCCAGGAAGTCCTGATCACTGTAACACTCCAGCAACTCTGTTCTGAAAAGCATACAAATAATTACACACACACTTCCTTACATTTCCATTAAATGACATACACGGTCATCATGCAGAGAGAGACAGAGAGAGACAGAGGGAGAAAGAGAAAAGAGAATGCGAGTTTGTTAACTAATGTGTACTGTTTAGTGTGTAGTACCTGAGTGATCTGCATTCTACTTTCCCTTCTCTTACTAAACCCAGCGCCTCTTCATACAGAGCCGCAGGCTTTAGCGTCTGATACACCTCATCGGGCGTGAACGTGTCGAACAGCTACAGCACAGGGAGACACACAGAGTTAGTGTCATAGATTTAGCTTTTGTAGTCACTTTAGAAAATTTGAGTCGGATGATTTTATTTACATCTTAAAACATTTATACGGATTGCTGTTAAATTAATTTTTCCAGCTCGTAATGAAACAGTGAAAACAACATGAAATCTGGAAACGGTTTATTCATGTGATTGAACATTAACACCGATGTGCATAGACAAGCACCGCCAAGCTGTATGACGGTACATTTTTCTCAACATTATTGTTTCCTTCAAATAATTAACAATAAATACTGAATGGATATTTGGACAAAACACAAAATGAGAAGGATGGGAATCACCAGTCACCACCCAAAACCATATTGTCACCATACCTAGGTAGAGTTGGGTATCCTTTGGGTTTTTATGATACTGATATTTAAAAAGAACAAGACGAACCTAACCTAACTACAGGATCGGGGTCGCTCAGGTTGGGCATGGGACTGCGGTTCGGAAGGTCCCAAGTTCACATTGCACGACTATCCCAAGTTGTCCCCGTTGGGCCCTTGAGCAAGGCTCTTAACCCTCAACTGCTCAGATGTATAAAAAGATTAAGTAGCTCTGGATAAGGGCGTCTGCTAAATGCCTAAATGTAAATGTACAATGATTTAACACCAATAACAGAAAAGTAGTTGGTATGCTAAAAACCAGCTTCAAATTTCAGCAATTATTTTCTAAGTCTTTGGTAATAATATGTTTGTCGACACCTCTCCTGACATTGTTAAGGTTGGTCTGACTGGGGCCGGGGATGCCCACACTGCCTGTTGATGTCCTCAAGCTGTTAAACACAGTGCATCCCTCTGCTTTTAACTTCATCCTGTGTGTCCTTAAATGTTACATAAGTTTTGATGCGTTTCCCCCTTTACACGCAATTGACATTTATCATGGTGTGAAATAAAGCCAGGACATTTAGCTTTAGTTATTTTATTTTGAATTATTTCTAGAGTTGTGGTTTTAAGTCGGAACGTGACAAGGACATCGACACTCACGTTAATAGATTAGCTGGATTTGTGCAATGAGGGTGATGATTTCGTTTCAGAGAACCAGAAGACAAATTTGTTAAACGATCGCACAGGCATTTTAGTGGCTCCGAAGCGAAGCACCAAAATACCGGTTATATAGGTACCCATCTTTTGAAAGATTAATTCCACATTTTAAATGTGGCGCATTCCTTATAACAGTTTTCTCACTTAAAAACCAAGGACAGCATTTATAAAATACACGCTACCTTCAAATACAAGAGTTCAACATTTAACCGGGCAGCACATATCTGTCCTCTCCCGTAATTATTTCTAAACAAACTTAGCAACTAATTCAGTCCAACCACACGGGAAGAACATTCCTCAAACGTGGGCTTGTGTGGCTTTCCTAGAGGTCTACCTGAGCCTCCAATAACTACCTGAACTCCATATTAACATCAATTAACATCTGTTAACAACTGTTATACTGAACTGCCTGCCACCTAACACACAGTATGAATGCAGATCAATTCTTCTTTTCTGTTTCACCCAAATGAGGAAGGGTTCCCTGGTGAGTTCGGTTCCTCTCAAGGTTTCTTCCTACTGCCACCTTAGGGAGTTTTTCCTTGCCACTGTCGCCCTTGGCTTTCTCATCAGAGACTATCTGACTATCTGACCATTTTTTATTCATACAGATTCACATTTCATACAAACTTAAATAATTCTTTGATTGTGTAAAGCTGCTTTGCGATGATGCCAATTGTTATAAGGGCTATACAAGTAAAGTTGAATTGAATTGAATTCTCATAACCGCCAGGGTCCGGGTTCGATCCCCGGCCAGGCTCGATTCCCGTCTCTGTGTGCATGGAGTTTGCATGTTCTCCCCGTGCTTGGTGGGTTTCCTCCGGGTACTCCGGTTTCCTCCCACAGTCCAAAGACATGTAGGTTAGGCTAATTGGCGTTCCCAAATTGCCCGTAGTGTGTGAATGAGTGAGTGTATGTGTGTGTGTCTGTGCCCTGCGATGGATTGGCACCCTGTCCAGGGTGTACCCTGCCATGTGCCCCAAGTCTCCTGGGAGAGGCTCCA
>JAAGKR010001198.1:112841-134489 GCA_011419295.1 Clarias macrocephalus
ACAGTCCAAAGACATGTAGGTTAGGCTAATTGGCGTTCCCAAATTGCCCGTAGTGTGTGAATGAGTGAGTGTATGTGTGTGTGTGTCTGTGCCCTGCGATGGATTGGCACCCTGTCCAGGGTGTACCCTGCCATGTGCCCCAAGTCTCCTGGGAGAGGCTCCAGGCTCCCCGTGACCCTGAATACAGGATTAAGCGGTAATGAAGATGAGTGAGTGAGTGAGTGAGTGAATTCTCATATGGGCATGTGCGGCTCAAGGCCAGGTCCATACATAGCAGGGTATTTTTAAAAACAGAGATTTTTATCTGCAGTTTTGGCCTTTCGTCTACATGCAAACACAATTTTTCGTCATTGAAAACTGAGCTTTTGGAAAACTCTGTCCAAAGTGAAGATTTTCCAAATCTCCGTTTTCAGTGGTGTCGAAACAGAAATTTTGGCTTGTTGTAACGTCACCTTGTGCCGATGATGTCAAGGTCTGCTAGTATGTTCTAGTCTCCTTGATTTGACACCAGCTTTGTTTATGAGAATATGCAATAGTGGACTTACATACAGTAATCTAGTGACTGTATTAATACAAAACTCCAAAGACACGGACAGCGTTGGCAATTTTTGATGAGACCCCTCGGACTTCTACAAAGCGTAACCGGTAATGTTTTGTCTAGGTTTCTGATTTGCCCCCTATAAATTAAGGACGCTCCTAACAGCACTTAACAGAGCGTTTTGATGTGGACAAAGATATTTTTAACACTTAGGTTGTGTGGACAGAATTATTTTAAAAAACGAAGTAGAAAAATCTCCAATGTCATTAATACCCGGCTACATGTGGACATGGCCCACACATATTTGTGCTCGTGATCTGAGACGTGTGTAATGAGGGGGTTTCAGACTAATCCACTCACAGTGTTTGGAGAAAATGGTTAATCAGGGTTAATCATGCGCACAATTTTTGATAATGTAACTCCATAAAAATGTGAAAGGGCGTGCATGTTTGCGTGTGAGTTTATCTCAACCTCAGCTGCTGAGAAAAAGGAGTCGTCGGAGGTGATGGTCATGGCGTCAACCTCCTGAAGCCTGCTGGAGCTTTTCACGAGGGGCAGAATTAATGTGCCTTCACTTTCTGCATGACACACACACACACAGTAAACACCTGAAGATTAAAATATGAAGATTACAACAAAACTATTAATTGTGAAAATAAATGAGTTCTCCTGTCTGGTGTGTTTGTGCATGTGTGTGGGTGTTTTTACCGAGGTCAGCTAGCAGGCTCTCTGCTGGTATTGTGCTGCCAAAATCTTCTTGCAGATGATAAGCTCGGTGTAGAAGGGTCTCCAGCTTTTCGGCGAATTTTGGAGTACGAGCTTCTGGCTGTTATGATCACAACACACACACACATTTACTTAATCAGGTTTACACTACCATTCTACAAAATCAAATATTATAGAATCTTGATTACTGTACACGATATGAAAAGTTAAAATTAGCTGATTAGATTAGATTACTATTTCTACATTTGAACTATTACAGCTTTCAAAAGGAGCTGATCTTCTGTACAACAAATTGCAATCTGCTTCCCAAAAGGCAGATAAACAAAAGCAATAAAAGTGGTTAACATTCCAAAAATGTAACATTTCAGTTACTTCAGTAGCACTGCTACTGTGTTAGCGAGCTGATACATGCCACTTGTAAGTGTCCTAGCCAAAACCTCAACCTCATTCATATGACGTAGTTAAATCCAGGTAATGGTGAGACGAATGCATTTTACCGTGGGTGCTGCCCCCTGTCGAGCGAGGCTGTTAGCAGCAGAGGAGTTGGACTGAGTCTGGTGTCTGATGTTCAGCGCTTGCTCCCATTTCTGCAGCGCTTCCTCAAACAGCTCCATGCCTACAGGGAAAAGCCACGCTTAATCACCAGCCACAAATGAAATATGAAGAGTGATGCCAGCGTGGCTCAGACGCCCTCTAGTGGCACAATATTTAACCTTCAATTTCAGATATTTGAGTGCTATCAGTATGTCTAATTTGAATAAATTATGAGGCTGAGTCAAAAATTATCTGCACTCTGGCTGTAGAATTTATGTTAATTTAAAAAAAATCATAATTTTTCAATACACTTTATGTATATTGTAAAAATTGTAGGCCGAGCTGTAAGCCACGAATTTACAGCTGTCTTCACTTTTTCATCAGAAGTGAATCTTGGTCCTCATAGAACTCCTTTCAGGGGACCAAACAGTTGGAAATCTGATGGAGCAAGATCAGGACTATAGGGATGACACAATGTTGTCATCAGCCGTAGACGTGGACAGGAGTCCAGCTCCTTCTTGATAGCTAACACTTATGCTGCCTTTCTTAAACTTATGTATCCATTTATACAAACCTTCAAGAAAATATTATTTCTCCATACTGTCCAAGTCTTTGATAAATACACCCTCAGACCACAAAAAAAATCAGAATCACTGCACTCTGCTCTTCTTTCGTGCAAATCACAAGTGAGGCATCCATTTCTGCTCACACTGCAGTTACAAGAAAGGTAGAAACTTTTTCAGTACGCCGGAACCATAATGCTTTATGTCTGAAACGCTGGCCTCCCAGGAACTCCTTTAATGGCTTGGAGAGAGAGCCATCTCGGCCACAATTGTCATTTATGGACGTCCAGCCTTGTATAAAACATTTGCGTTACTTATATGTTTCTCTTCACCATCTATGCTTGAAGTTGTCTGTTAATGTCAATCTGTTTTATGCCTTTATTCAAAAGAAATTTTATGACAAGTCCCAGTTTGACTTTAATGCCCCTCGTCAATTTAGGCTTGTTCCCAATATTTAACCATATTTAATAGATTGATGTGTAATTGTCTGGTTGAAAATGGAATTGAACCGTGTGGTGAATATGACTAAGGCAAATCCTCTGTTGGTGCCACCTCTTCCTCCTCAGTCACTGTTGTCTGAATTTTATCTGACATTAATGGTCGATAGCTTTTAAAACATCTCTCCCCTGCAACTTTTCCAGATTCTTTAAAATGCACAGGACTTCAATGTGTTTCAAGTATAGTTTTACTTGTCCAAAGCACATCTGAGAAAGTGCTTTAGAAAATTCTTAGTGAGCGTGTAACTGCATGCCCTCCCGACATTAAGTCTAAAAGGAATTATATCAATAATAAATGTCAGTGAGCATCACATGCACATACTGCCACACCTCCTGTCTCGACCGCATTAGCTCTGGCTCATGTTTCTCTTACAGCACAAAAGCTAAATTTAATTTTGCCAGCTTCAGAACTCAGCTCTTCAGCAGACACCTAAAAGACTTGAATAAGTAGGAAGCATATTCCATTGCTCATGTACAAATATCAGGAAATCTCATCAGCCCAAGAAGGGGGCAAGAACTTTACAAACAGACAATGCAGAATAATTCACCTGCAGATGTCCTATTCACTTAAACATCAATAGAACTAGTTACCCATGAGGTACAAGCTTTCTGCATTTGCATCTTCAATTGCCCCTGGCTCCTCAGCCACAGGCTCCGCCTCCCACGGTGTTGCTGCGGCAGCTGATTGGTTGGGAGACATAGGAATTCGTGCCTTGAAAATAGAAACACAAATATATACACAGGCAATAACACAGTCAGACCATGCTGTAACTTAGCCCCAGAAGAATAGCACAGAAAAAAAAGCATGGAGAAAGTTTAGGTGAGAAAAGGTATTTTGTGTGTGTTTGTTTCTCTCATACAGATGTGTGTGAAGAGCTTGAGTGCTTGCTTGCAGCTAGTGAGGAGATTCCACTCATGGTGTCATTGCTGCGAGTACTCGGGCTCATCATCTGTCGCCCCAGTAACGGAGCTACCAAAAAAAAAAAAAAACACAGACAAATATTACCAGATTAAAAATATGAAATATGACAAAACATGACACATATAAAACAAAATGGCTTGTCCTAAAAGAAAACCAGGTGTGTAACTTTTGAGCTCACAGTTAAACCTATCTAAAGAAAAGACTCAGATATCATCTGTTACATGTGACGCAAGAACAGGGTAGCAAACGTAATATGCTACAGGATCATATACTAATTTGTTTCCTGTACTTGATATTCATGCAGTTACAAGCTCGCTAAACGTTATTACAGAAGATGTCACGTACTGTACACATTGATAAAGCTCTGTACATAAGACAAGAAAATGCATCCATACGTTCATAAAAAAATATATGATAAAATTCAAGGCTTATACCAAATCCCACACTATACACTAAATAAGATGCTTTATTTAAAATGCCTGTAAGCAATGACACTGATGGCATACTGACACAATTCAGTTTTTTATAGTTTTTTTTAATATATAGTGTGTACACGTTGTTTCTGACCTTTCTTTATCGTCTTCGGTGCCGCCTTCTCCGCTACCTGCTTCCTCTTCCTGCTGCGTCTTTTCAGGTGGTGCGCTGTGAGCGCCAGGGCCACAGAGCCCAGTGCTGTCGCAAACAGCACCTTCTTCAGGCTCGGGCTCAGCCTCAGCTGGGAGAAAACTGACTGTGGGGTGGAGGGGGAGAGAAGCATTAGAATCATGAACATCATAATCAGTGGTCTATCTGCACTGTCAGTTTAAAAAGTCACTTTGAACTACTGTACATTTGTCATGAAATATTACCAAGTTGAACGTAAAACATTTTTTTTATTGCGAAACTACAGCAATAACTGCGACAGCTGATGTAAATTTCTTCCAACATGATGCGCTATGCAGGCAACAAAATTTCTAGCTCCTAACAATTTGCAGGAAATAATATTAACATCAAAAAAGTGTATCTTTTATGAGTGTATACAAAAGTGACCTGGTGAAAGAATTTATGCATATATAGTATATATATAAAAATAATAAAATCTGATATCTACTAGGATGTCATGCAGCAGGACAATACTGTCGCAATAAATTGTGTTATGGTTTGCTCTCATGCGAGTGTTACAAGTTATTTGCATGCGTGTGTTCGTTAGAAAATATACTGCCCAGATAATATGATACTGATAATATCATAGATAAAGATGATAGTGGATGTGCTATGATAAGATAGGTTGGTGAAAAATGCAACAGCAGGTCAACTATAAGTATGTTGCAGGTACAGCACAGTAAAGAAAAGATATGTTTTTAAGTATGCATGCATAAAAGGCATATATGTGTGAGTGTGTGTGAGAAAATGTACATGTACCTGCCCAAACGTAGAGTACAGGAAAACAGGTATCTCAGCCACGGTCATGGCTAAGGCCTGCATGATGGACACGCCTTCTGCCTGCCTCATTGACATCTTAACTCCACCCCCTTCTTTCAAGCCTTCACAACCAGGCCCTGGCTTCCTAATTCTGGCTCAGCCAACGACTATCTATAAACCAATCTGACCTTTTCCTAATATCTCAGGGGTGCAGCTGATTGAGGATCAGCTTTTATACTTCTCTTGGCCATGGCTCTTCACTTCAGTTTCCTGGCAGACGAAAAAACAGTTTGGTTAAATAAACAGATCTCAACGTTACTGCAGTTACACAATACAACGTGGATTTCAACACACAGAGGGACTTGCACATCGGGACTTGTGTGATGCCATGTGTTCTTGGAGATTTTTCCTTGACAACAAATGATAAACAAGCTAGGGTTGATTAAGATCATGCTTGACCATCACAGCAATTAAAATCTGTGTAGATATTAAACAAAAACTATTTTACCATCTAGAAATATGGATTCAGTCAGGTCAAGTGGGAATTGGTGAAGTCACTTCAAGCACATCTTTTACCATGAGGCTCTAATGATTTTTCCAAAGTTCTAGGATAAATTTAGTGTGTAATACTGTAGATAATGGATGAAACACTTCATGATGGTGTGTGATGGCCTGAGACGAAACATTCTTGATTAATTTCCTATAACAAAACATTATAAAAATCTGTTTATCATCTGCTATACAAATCCTTTGGGTTTTTTGTTACTACAGAAACAAAACTGTTCAGAAAGCTGATTGACATACAGTAAATCTGTGATTTGCTTTGAAGCTGATACCACAGCTGTGCGATTATAGGAAATTAATCAACACCTTCAGAGAAATACTTGCTGATTTTAGCTATAAAATCATAAATACAGTATTTCATGTCTTCACTTTCCTTATAGAAGGGTCCATAAAACCATTTCCAGACTTCATTCGTCTTTCTTTAAGTGGTATTATTTAAGTGGTATTATTTAAGAAACTACCTAGTTAAATGAACAAGGGCAATAGATTTTTATCCTTAGCGTTTAGATTCAACATTACTTTAAAAACAATATCCAGATTTTTCCAGGTCTGGAAATAAGTGAGAAAAGCTCAGAAGCACACTGCGCAGAGTGTAGATGTTTCATGCATGGGCTCTCTATAGGATGATATGGTTCTCTGGTTTCCTCCCATCTCTCAAAACTCTGCCATTACCTGAACTTGATACATTAAATTAAACAAATTATTACTAATTGTTAGTAATGGAGGGGGGTGGTCACTGAAGTCATGAATAGAAATTCTTTCGTGTGACAATTCATGTACTGCCACACTGACTCCAAAATGATTTTTTAAAAACTATTTATTACATTTATAATAGAGATGCATGAGTTTCTGAGCGGTGCAACAGGAACATGTTTTTAAGTCATAAATCACAACTTCTCAATACATTCTCAAGACTTTGGAGGCATTTGAGGAGGAAAACTGTCAACATTTCTTTATAACGCTACAGGTGGCGCTCTAACATATTCCAACAATGGCATCCCTTGTGTTAGATGTGAAATATTTGCCAAGTTTGTTTAGAAATAATAATGGCAAATTACACAACAGAGACACATGCTGGTCAGTAAAAATTCAGACATGCTGGTCTGAAGTTAAATATTAAACTTCCGTTGTTTAAATGCTGTGCTTGCTTCTTAAATGAAAAAAAGAAAACAAATATAAGGAATGGGCTACATTAAGGGCATTTTCACATTCATGATTTGTGCTGTGCCCTCCTTTCTCAGGTACATTTGCGTATACATCTACTTGGTTTATGAGCTGCCATTAAACACAAGAGAAATAGAACAAGGAATCGAATCTTCGAGCTATGTCTAAAAAAATATCAAGAATAATGCTCTCAAGTGCCTTACTGCTTTATCTGCCATGGCTGTGTAGGTCAGAGTGTGCTGCACAAACACACACATGTGTGTTTTGGAACTATTTTGGAGGAGGCCGACAGTACTGATAACATCACATCTAAACAGCGATCTGCTTCCTTTCTTAAATATGATTAGATATAATTTAATTTATTTTAAAAAATAAGCAATTTTATATTTCCAAAGCATTTCAATAATATTTATTGTCAATTTTCAGTAAACATGTGGACAATTGAAACTTTTGTATATATTTTCTTGTATCTGTATTTTCTTGTATACAAACAACAATCAATAATAATAAAAAAAATTTAAAAAGATTCTGGTTGCTGTGTCATCCTGGGCTCTCAGTTCAGGTATTTTTTATGCAATCACCTCAGTTTGCTGTGGATATGTTTGCTCTAAAGACCCGTGTTTTACCTCACAGTGGCGCTTCACGATACTACTTTTTCTTATGACCATGGTTTCAAAACATATTAAACAAACTGGCTTTAAACTTCCTGCAGAAACAATAAACATATATTTATAAAGAATAAACATATACTTTGAAGGTGCAGTTTTCATAGTCTACTTTACTTTTCTTAGAGTAAACCATGCTGTCACGCTTTTGTTTCTGTTACTTCCACACACTCTGTGCATATATGGTAAACTGTTGCGTTTATTGGCACTGTTGGTGATGTTTATAGTCGCGCCCACCTTGAGGGGAAAAAGCACTAGATTACTAGGTATATTAATTAATCTCATTCATCAGAAAAACATCAGGGTCCGGATAGAACTGTCACTCGGTCCGCCATATAGTGATGCCTGGTATAAAACCTTTCGAGTACAAGGTTCAAGAGGCAGGGTTTAGGGTATATCTCTACCTCATGCCCACTATTCCACCATAAAGCAGGATAAAGCACTTACTGATGCTGAGTGAATGAAAACAAGAGAAAGCACATACTTTTCCAGAGATATGCACAAAATCCTCGTTATCACACAGACACGTATTCACAAACAAAATCTCATTGCCACAGTGTACTCTTTAAACAGAATTAAACTGCTGGACAAGACAGAAAAACATGAAATGCATTAGACACAGGGGAACAGGTGAGCATAAGAAATGGGTGCATATCTACAAACAGGAAATAAACCTCTATAAGGTCTACACTGAGTTTAAGCATCAGTAATAGCTTGGTTGTTCTCATTAGCAGATATGGGGAACGATTTGTCAAAGAAAGAGGAGGCAAAAGAGAGAGTTCTTAGCTACATCTGACCCTTTTTGTCCCTGTTAGAACATTTCTCTCTCACTCCGAGCAGGCAGTTAGACTGACATCCCACTCGTCCTGTCAAACACAACATGCTAGCTAGTTAGCACTACCAGTAACTCGCAGCTTCCAAAGGTAACACTATTTATATACTGTTATCTGTTAATAACAGTATATAAATAGTGTTATCTTTGGAAGCTCAAGGTTGTTGGAAAGAAAATTTAAAAATAGAAAACATAACCATACTCACTTCTAAGGTCTGCAGAAGAAGGACATTCTCGACGCCGCATTTCACGCACACTAACGTGCGTCACCAAGGGCGGGGCTGCCAGAATCAGAATGACAAACAGATCCACCAATAGGCGCAGAGGCTTGGCGAGCGTTGGCCAATCGAATGCAGGAATCGACGCCCGCGTGAAATCTAACTTTCCAATGCTACGAGACGTCACGAACAGATCCTGTCCGTTCACAACCTATACTAAGAATTGTCATGATAAAGGTATTAATCATCTTTGTGATATATTAGACCATATCGAAGATTCTTACCGTGATTTTAGTTTAAATAAAACTCCCCTGGTGTTTATAAGTAATTTCTTAGAATTGTTAAAGCTATACCAAATGGTCTTGTTCGCTTAATAAAATGTCAACTATCGTTTAACGTGATTGTAAAAAGGAAGCCAAATTGTTTGGTTTATGTCCAAAATGTAGTAATAACATTATAACTAATATGTTTTGTCAAGAAAAATAACTATTCAGAGAGGAAATTTGTTTGGAATTCTTTAAGAGACGTGAAAAGAAGCATAGCTCTTAAATTCTGACCCCAGCAAAGTAAAAGAAGTACATTTAACTTTCCATATATATACCCCACCAATGAGATTACATCCAAATTTGGTAATCCTTATTTGAATTGTAATTTCTAATTGTAAAAGTGTAAATTTTCATTGTAAAAATATTTAATTAGGAAAATGTTATATATTTATAAATGTAAATTTTCATCAACATTCCCAAACTTACATGATTTTCTTTGTGACATTAACTTCCTACTTACAACACTAAAAATATTAATACCAAAAAAGGCTAATTTTTGTGAAACTTTTCAAGTTTGTTGGTACCCCCTGTTATTCAAATTTTAACTAATTACCCTACAATTAAACGACAGTGACTTAGTCGGAACTAAGTATCTCAATCACGGTTTCACTCCGGAACATAAACATGAGCGTGCCGATAAAATGTAAGAGTGCTAATTTCCTTAGCTAGCTTTTCATGTTTATGAGTAGATTTTTTTCCTGTAATTGATAACAGAACAAAAATTACGCTTTGCTAAAGTGTATTTCATCATATAAAAAGCATACTAAAACGATGATGGCTTGCGAATTTGTTCTGATTCTTCCGAAATTGCTTCTCGCGTTGCTGGCACGAGCTAACACAGAGTGTGCTCCCTATAAAGGCGCACTACTGTACTTAGGGTTTGGAATAATGCCTCTTACAATCTAAGCAGTGTACTATATATATACAGTATACATTCAAAACGGATGCATTTGGTATTAAATCCTCATTATGAAATGATGACCAAACGCACTGATGCCTTATTATGGACTGATAATATTTTCTACTGTATATTAATTACTAGTTATTCCTTTTGTCTTATTAAAGGATGACTTGAGCGACAGTAATTTGTGACCTGGTTGCTGGGAGAGCCTCTGGCTTCACCAGGATATGAAGTCTCTGGTATGAAATTGTGATCAAATGCACAGTATAAACATCTTCATATAGTAGGATTGTCTTCCTGCCAGATGTGCCTCTATTAAGCTTGTGTGTGTGTGTGTGTGTTTGTGTGTGTGTGTGTGTGTTTAATTTAATGTGAACAGTGACTGATGACATACTGTGAAGATCCAAAATGTAGTAATTTCTCAAAAATATTTTCCACTTTGTGTATCCACATACAGAGGTTTTGGTGGCTTCTCCTCCTCATCATCACCTTCTCTCTGCTGCTCTGGTACAGTCACATAACCAAAAGAGAAGTAGATCTGGGACTTCGTAGCTACGTGAGGATTTCGGCAGGCTCCAGGTCAAGTTCACACGTAGGTTTCTAGATTTCTAATTCTTTTTTTAAAATTGTTTTTCAGTAATGGAAATTTCTTCTCACCATCAGTAAAGTTATACTACCTATGTAATGGCAAATGGAATATTAAAAGAAAAAAAAATGTTCTAAATTTTTTAATACTATGTCAGGATAATCATTTCTGTTGAGTGGGTCTGTAAATGTAAATTCAATTGAAACAGTTTCATGATTGTAAAAAGGTTAAGAATTTAAATCCTACTTTTATAGTGGAACAAATCTAAAGAATCAACCTTTTAAACGATTAATACGCAATATTAACTGTTTAAATTCTTTGCATCAGTACCTGGTGCTGCACTGTGCCCGCTGTGCCGTGGTCTCCAGTTCGGGCCAGATGCTCGGCAGCAGATGCGCCCACGAGATTGACGGGCATGACTGTGTGATACGCATGAACGCAGCGCCGACCCAAGGCTTTGAAGCCGATGTGGGGAACAAGACGACCATCCGTGTCGTGTCGCACACCAGCGTGCGACGCCTAGTGCAGCACGAGGCCTTTTTCTTCAAGCAAGAAGCAAACACACGCTATGTGGTTTGGGGTCCTGAGCGGAACATGAGGCACGATGGCAAGGGGCGAGTGTTTAATGTGTTAGTGAAGCTCGCATGGAAATACCCAGGCACACACATCTATGCTGTGAGCAGAGAGAAGATGAAGAAGTGTGATCGCATCTTTCAGGACGAGACTGGCAAGGACAGGTATTCGAAACATTTTCTTGGTTCACTTTCTGTACTTTGATGTTCCCCTATTCAGCACTAGTTGTGACCACTGATGTAGTGTACAAAACAAGTAAAACAAATCTAGACTATTGTGAAATGGACCAATAATGAGCCTGATTAGTATTGTGACACAGATGGTGTGTGTCAGCATGGTCTAAGAAATGGGAGTGTGTTTTCTCTCTTCTATAGAGGATATTTTTTGTAGATCCTGTTGTTGCATGCCGGAAGGAGAGGATATTAACAGTGGAGCTTATTCTTATCCTTAGAAAAAAGCTTTAACCATTTTGAGATGACACTCCTTCTTTATACTCTTTCCTGAGACCTCAAAAGCTTATGTGCTCTCTTGTGACTGTTTTGTTATTGTAAATGCCTTGCATGAGTATTCACCACGTTTTGTTCTGTTGTGAGATATCCCATATTTTGTTCTGTTCCAACATGGTGCCATCCATCCATTTATCCACCCGTCCATGCGTACATATACGTACGCATATACCGTCCTATAGCGTACGTCTTTGCACTGTGGGAGGAAACCCGGAGTACCTAAAGGAAACTCATCAAGCACAGGGAGAACATGTAGACTTCATGCTCACGACTGAAGGCGAGATTCAAACCACCAACCCTGGAGGTGTGATGTGCCGGTACTAAATACCAGAAATCTAAACTGGAAGTCACCTCCTGAAACTTAAACTTAACTCTTTAATTACAAAATGTAAAATATTGTGTGAGTATTTTTCTGGGACTTTCTGAACTAGCAAAAGCCATGGTACATAACAGTCAAATCCAGGATAAAGTTTGTCTTCCAACCAGAGTCTTTGGTTATTAAAATAATTTTTGACCTCATTGAGCAGCATTAAAAATAAAAAGTAGATGTTGAGTAGATGGTGTTCTGCACATAAATAAGGATGCCTAAAGACGGCAGAAGTCATGGAAGCAAAGGAGAGGCCAAGCGCAACGCTAAAGCAGCTTATGCTGTAGATTGGAAAACCTAATTAGGGAACTAAAGCCCAGACTCTCCACCTAACAATGATCCAGGTGAAATCCTGTTTGGAGTCTGCCAGAACATTCATACCAGCAACTCAAAATGCTAATAACACTTTTGGTAAGCGCGCTTATAGAAGGCTTTGAAGTTTCTATTGCAGAATTGATTAAGTCTGGTGTGATCTGTCATAGCCGATCGAGCTGAAAACCAGGCAGTTCACTCGATTATAAATGTAATTCCTAATTTAAAAAAAGATTTTGGAGTGGAAATGGTGTTTTGTGAATCTGCACACAAAAGAATCATGTTTCATAACTGAATCAATCTTGCACCTTTATGGCTAATCAGTTGGGCAGTTATGAGGAGCTGATCTCTCTCTCTCTCTCTCTCTCTCTCTCTCTCTCTCTCTCTCTCAGAATGAAGTCAGGTGCATTCCTCAGCACTGGATTTTTCACTATGATTTTTGCACTGGACGTGTGCGACAGTATTAGCGTTTATGGCATGATAGATGGCTCGTATTGCAGGTGAGTGCAGTACAATTTGTGAAGTTTATCTCCAATAGGTGAGTCAATCTGATTTTTTTTTCTATAAGCCTGACAACAAAATAATAAAAATCTTTTTATTGAGTAGTCCATAGGAATTAAGAACAATTTGAGATCATGGTCAAATTGTTCAAAATGTCAGCAGAAAAATGGTTCATTTATTTCAGTAATACAAACTTAAAAGGTGAAACTAATAAATGAGATAAACTCATTACATGCAAAGCAAGATCAAGCCGTGATTTGTTATAATTGAGGTGATTATGGGTACATCTCATGAAAACCCCAAATCCACAATCTCAGAAAATTAGAATGAATCTCTCGTATATTAGTTTCACCTTTTAAGTTGCATTATTGAAATAAATGAACTTTTGCATGATATTATAATTTTTAGAGTTTCACCTGTGTTTTTTTTTTTTTGGAGGGGGGGGGGATGAAAGACCTACTGTGCATGTTTAAAGTGTGTATATGTACGTGTGTGTATGTAGTCTCACCAATTACTCTTCGGTGCCGTATCACTACTACGAGTTGAATCGTCTGGATGAGTGCGGCATGTACAGAGTGCACGAGCGTGCGCAGAGAGGCGGCCATCGCTTCATCACGGAGAAGCAGATCTACAGACGCTGGGCATCGCAGGGGAAATTAAAATTCCAATATCCAACATGGTGAGCTGAGCAGGAACCTGGACACCTCTGTGCTTAGAAATAGCACGCTTCCAGTTCCACCTCAAACTGCTGTAAGACGTCCGAAAAGAAAGAAAAGAAAGGTGAAACTGAATCCAACTTAGAACTGGTGCTCATGTTACAGTACATTCAATTCAATCTGTTCAATATTTATCCATTTCATTTACTTAAGCATTTGGTTTAGATCTGATTACTTTACAGCAGCAGGTGTTTTATTTTATTCTCTGTTTTTGTTTGCATAATATTACTTTTAAGGCTGTTATTATATCATGTAACGTCACATGAGGCTACATCATGTTACACAGTGTTATGTGAGGTTACGTAAGACAGTGCTTGAAAGTATCATGAGGCTGTCTGAGGTTATACGACTTTTATGTCAAATATTATAGTTAATAATCTGAATCCAGATGTGTCATTGTTGGATACCTCAGTGTTTCAAATCTCTAA
The DNA here is from genome assembly GCA_011419295.1 of Clarias macrocephalus. Classification (NCBI taxonomy): domain Eukaryota; kingdom Metazoa; phylum Chordata; class Actinopteri; order Siluriformes; family Clariidae; genus Clarias; species Clarias macrocephalus. Next base: position 126,682 of record JAAGKR010001198.1, read on the forward strand.
CCGTAAGTGTTCTCTGTTGAGTGGGGTGGTGATGTATGACAGGCACAAGCACTGGACAAATCGAGTACTGAATTGAAATTGAATTGATATAAAACCAGAAAAAGGCTTCTTTTACCCTAAAGGGGCAAGAATAACACAGTCGCGCTATATAAAAAGCATGTCTCAAATTCTGATGTCTGTACTCAGATAAAATAAGTGGGTCCTCTTTTTTTTGATGGCCTGCCAAACTTTTACTTTTGAGTAGAAACAGCACAGCAACACAAACATTTTAAGTTAATGCTTGAAAAATACAAACAGACAGACGTTCCTCCTCCATAACTACATTAAACTAGGTCAACATGCGAAAATTGTGTTTTGAATGCTCTGATATTGGCCCCGCCCACTTCTTCCATCTCATATTAGTCTCATCACCTCTTAGAGGGCCCTGTATCAAGGTAAATAAAGAAAGTTTAAACTACATTAGCTTGAAATAAAATGCAAAATTGTTTGTTACTACTGTTATTTAGCCAACAGTAGATATCAACTATATACAGCGCTGTGAAAAAATCTTGACCCACCCTTCATGTCTTCATATTACATTAAATAATATAGATTAGAATGTAGGGAAAAAATGAAATACTAACAAATGTTTTACTGTGACAGGCCGGAAAGTGTCTAAAAATAATATAAAAAAATTGGTTGTTTATGTAACAACCTCAGCAGCGACCTCATTTCCCCTCTCGTCGTTTCACTCAGCATTCAGCATCACCAGTACAGTATACTAATCACCAGCCTGATCATCTATCATCTGCACCTGGTTCTCACTGGTTCATGCATTAAATTAGATTTGTTTTATGCTTCAATTATTCATAGAATTATTCATTATTCAAAAAAATTCCCCTGCTTAGGTACTGAGGCAGTTTTGGCTCAATCGGTTAAGGCTGTGGGTTACTGAAGGTCAGGGGTTTGAACCTCAGCACCGCCAAGTTGCGACTGTTGAGCCCTTGAGCAATGCCCTTAACCCTGTCTACTCCCAAGGTGCTGTAACCTGGCTGACCTGCGCTCTGACCTCAGCTCTAACTGGGAAATGCAAAAAAATTATTTCACTGTGCTGTAAGGTACATGTGACAAGTAATTGAATCATTACATCATTACTATCGTTAATAACATGAGACTGAGAGCCAAAGAAGTCCTTCAGGAAGCCTAGAGAACTATTCCTCAAGACTACATTACAATAATACTAGAACGTCTTGCTCTTTGTAAGCAAAGTATGAAGAAATGACAGGTGGCTCAAAACCTTTGCCCAGTACTGTAGTAGAAATCAGTTCAAAACCTAAACACTTTACAAATATATGATGATTTTTTTTTTTCTCAGCTAATGTAGTTGTAGCACTCCCTCGCCAACCAGGGAGGCTGTACACTATTGCTTTATCCAAGACATGTGACAGCAGCCGTAAAAGTGCGATGTAGCCACCTCAAAGAAAAACAATCTCCACCCCCACCGCCTGTGTGAACTCAAGGGCATCCATGATTGCCTAAGGTTGGTCTGATTGACGGGGGAGTGCAGATATACCATCCCTCCCCATGCTGTGGCATCAGTGGGATTTAAACTCACAATCTCTAGACGATAGAGTGTAAGGTTTTCTATTATGCAACTCTGGAGCTAAAAAGTGTTTTAAAACACAGCATAAGCTTCTGCACTGGCCACTGAAGCTCTATTTAAATATATTATGTGGTTTATGATATTTCAAAAAGCAGGTCGGAAGACTGATCGTAGAATCTTAGGACAACACACTGCCGCTTTAATTGTTATTTTCTGTATATAACTTCAACATTAATATTATTAAAAGGAAGAGTGTTCCACTTTGAAAGCCTTGTATGTTATACTTTGCAGGGTTATAATGTTTACAGACCGATGACTGTCTTGCAGGTCTGAGCGAAAATATATTAATAATAATTCATATTTTAATATTATTATTATTATTATTATTATTATTATTATTATTATTGTAATATAGACCCTTTAAAATGCTGTTACTGCTCCTGCATTTGAATCAACAGGAATCTGGACAGATCTGTTACTCTCCCTGAGGAATATGTTTACAAAGTTAGCTGCCTGTTTTTCGAAACCTCTCTCTCATGTTGAAATGTATGAATTTCACTGGATGATACAGGAACCTGCCTATTTAAAACATGGAATGTGAAATGAGATGCCGAGTTTCTTCTTTTGAATTGAAATGTTGTCTGATTTGACGGGAGCAACAACATTTTCAACGCATTGCGATGATGGTGCAAATATGAAAATCGAATATTGGCATAGACGTTGTAGTCAAGCCAAAGGAAACTATATAAACATGCTGCTTCATCCTTGTCTAGTGCACATAGGAAATTCTCAACAGCAAACGCGCTAGCTAAAATGTTTACTTATACAGATGCGATGTGTATGTAATGCAAACGTTTTAGGATAAATTGATACTACGGTTACATTTAACGCGTGTTCTAGAATGTGTTTTTTAACCCTTGTTGTTTTTTTTTTTTTTTTCAGATTTCTTACCTAAAAAACTACATGTTACTTTTAAAGCACTGGTTCTCATATTATTTCATTTATCGTTTCAAGCATATTGAATGCATGTTGTGTTACAGACTACAGAACTATTTTACTGTTGCTTTATTTGCACTTTATGCGGGTTGTAAATTGTTTTCTGATTATGAGCTAGGCTTTGGGGATTATGATTTACTTTTAAACTGTCCATTGCATTTTAATTGAATTTAATATTTAATAGTACCGGAAGTCCCTTAAAGTTTTATTTGCTTGTAAATATATGAAAACTTTTTATTAATTAAAGTGTTTTGGCTTAGGAAACGCCTTCACACGCTCAAATTGAACAGAAAATCCTTTACTTTTATTATGATACTTAAAAAATAATAATAATAATACTGCTATTAAAACAAATCTGATTTAAAATTAATCTATAAATCTTCAGTTATGTTAGTACAAAAATAATTGCTTCAGGGTTTTTGTTTGTTTGTTTGTTTGTTTGTTTGTTTGTTTGTTTGTTTTTGTCAGTCTTTTATTAATGTCAAACTAATGTAATTTATCTTCTCTGGTTTTAATGTTTGAAGCTATAACTTTGTTTGTATTTGTCATTTGGTCCAAAATATTTTCACTAATCTGATGAAACCTATATCGTACTTTAATCTGTAGATCTATTGTCTAATTTCTTACCATAATGTATATAAGGCATTAAGTTATCAAAGTCTTTTGATATTAATAACTAACAAGCTGCCTTTCATTAAAAGTATGGTCATATATGTACATATACATACAGGTCACATCTATGGTCATATAATTATATAATTTTGCAACTGAACCCATTGTTCAGTGGGTTGGTTTGTTTTTGGCATTCTTTTTTTTTTTTTCATTATTGTTTTCATTGTTACATGTACATTTCAAGCTCTATAGCAGGGCTGCCCTGATTAGTAATTCATCTCATCATCAGTTTGGATCAGCGATATCAAACTGTACACTAGTGCTCAGTGTTCATCTCTTGTGAATCACTGCACAGTAACACAGTTACTGTTATTTTAATGTAACCAGGCATATGTTTTAACCTATGAAAAAAATCTGTACACTAAATGTATTGTATTTATAATTTATTTAAATGCTAGGTAAACCAGATAAAACTGCTTTATCAAACATCTTTTTGTAAAATCTTTCAAATAAAAAAATGTTTGGCCAAGACATGACAAAAGAGTCATTTATGTCTTTGAACTGATTGAATCTCAAATTGCATATTACCGACTCTCAGTTCTGAAAATAAATGTAAAGAACACGAAGGGTTTTTAGGTAACCATTTTTGCCAAAGGCATATAGAAATGTCTTTTTACTCTATTTTCCTGTGTCTTTGTCTGGATTTGATTTCCAGCCACTGGATTCATCCTCAGTGCTGGTCCCAAGCCCAGATAGAATAGGAGGGTTGTGTCAGAATTCCACAATTTGCCTCCTGGATTTTTAACAATAACAGTTGCTAGAGTTTGTTAAAATCAAAACATTTAGTGGGTAAAGGTTCTGCGGGTGGAAATACCTTGTTGAGAAGATAAGCCAAAGTAAAATAGCCACATTTTTGTGGTGAGCAGAAAAGCATCTCAGCACACACAACATACTGTAGAAAGGCATACATATTTCAACAGGGACATCGTTTGTGTAATTGGCAATTTACACCACCACAGTGGTTTTCAAATGAATTAAGCAATCAAAGTATGATTGAATCATAGGCACTCATCCTGCATAGAGTGAGTGTATGCATAGAACCTGGATCCTAGGAGAATTAGGACACCTGAAGGAAACCCACCAAGCACGGGGAGAACATGAAAACTCCATGCACACAGACCTGGGGTGGGAATCGAACCCGGACCATGGAGGTTCAAGGCAACAGTGCTAACCACTAAGCCACCATGCCACCTTGAACCTCCATGGTCCGGATTCACTGTGGCAGTGCTGACCACTAAGCCACCATGCTGCCTGAATTATAGACGGTCACCTTTAATTTAAGGGGTTCGCCTAAGACATTGCATTAACTGTTTAGAAATTTTACACTATCCATTCATTTTCATAGATGCAAAGTGTTTCCTGCATTGTCATTATTTCATGACAAATTAAGCAGATAGAAGATCTTACTTTCATTCCAAATGCAGTTGTTAGCCTTTTAAAGGAAACTCTCAATATTCAGTCCTAAGAGGTGTTGATGCAAGTGAAAGAGGCCATCATTGGGCTGAAAAAGAGAAGGAATGTATTGGTGTGCGCTGAAATGGATGAGTGCAGAATTCTTTCCTTGAAAGGAAAAACCCCACAAAAGGGCTAGCCAAGTCACGGACACTCTGAAGGAAGTCACAGGTCATTGTTAAAGTGTAAATTCAAGCGATGCCTTCATGAATGTAAATACAGATGGTTTACTAAGGAGGCAAACCACTTGTAATACTTACGAATAGAAAAGACCTAGTCTGCCCAGTTCAGATACAGGGTTTAACAGAATAACTGAAAGTAAAAAATGTGGAGAAGGAAATGAATGTTTATCTTGCACAGAAAACAACATTATCACCGAAAGAAAGGAATGTAACGTTTGTAAAGATAAGTCAATCCTGGGCTGCTTTTCACTTCCTGAAGACAAGAATAAATGCACAAAGACCCACTTACTGTACTTTTGAAACTGTGAAATAGAAGGCTGTATATATTTTTTTTTTAATGTAAAGCTGTAAGCCAGTATCTTTGATTAACATTTTGGATTAACGCCTGCGTTATTAAAGTCTGCGTTTTAATCACATTTTGGTTGCTTCATTTCACATTCAAATTCAAATCAAATTCAAATTTTATTTGTCGCTTACACAATCATACACAGTAGGATATGCAGTGAAATGCTTGGACGACTACCCGTGACCTTAAAATAAAAGACTATTAATAGGAAATAAATATGAAAAAAGTAGAAACTAAATTTAGCTAAGAAGGAATCATATATCTATACAATACAAAATATACAATATAAGAAAAATCTAAGAAAAACCTAGCTGCACAAATATAGAAAATATAGAATCTTGTGTTGGTGTACAGAGTTGTGTCACTCTCATGGTGGTTGTCACAGACTTGACTCTAGACGCATTTATGCTTGGGCTAGCAGAAAACTACACTGGGTTCCGCTCCTGTCAGCCTTGTACAGAAATCTGACATGGGCACAGACTCCCCAAAGTGGAAAAATGAGATTAGGGAGGGAAAAATCATCTGTTCCTTTTTCCAGGCTTCAGCTGTCCAATTACTATAGATTTCCTGTCAGCACAGACTACTTTGGTCATTCTTCTCTGATCTCAATATGATTTTTCAGCCTGAAAGCCTTCTCGTCAAAGGGAGGGTTTTTCCCTTTTGCACTATTCTGAGAAAATCTGGAAAATTTTGAAAATCCCAGGAAATGAGCAGTTTCTGAAATACTTGAACCATCCAATCTGGAACCAACAACCATGCCATAGATAAGGTAACACAGTTTTGATATGCATGTTTATTGACGCTCTCATGATGCCCTGCTGCTACATGATTGACTGACTGGATAACTGGGTCCTTGGGTCCAAGTGGGTCCTTGGCTATGTTCCCACTAAAAACCACATTGCTGAATTCTGAATATTTGGTCAGTTAAGATTTGGTTCACATTCAGAATTACAAGTGACTTTTATCTGACTCTAATGTGAACGTATCTGTCCTCTGCAATGGCACATGTTCACATATTGATATGTATTGATTGCTCATGCCGCCTGGGTTAAAACACAACATCAGTTGGTCAGCTGTGTTGAGGTCCAAAAGAAGGAAGAAAGCCAGACGCATCACTTTACCTGTTTGAGCACTGCTACGAAAGCCTCGTGCTACCGGTGCTGACTGACATCAGCATACGCAGAGGCAAAAAGTCTGACCTGCCCATTCTCGTTCAGATCGCATATGGAAGTGACTCAGATCAGATCTAAAAAATATCAGATTTGTGCATTCAGACAGCTGGAAAAAAAAATTGCTCTGTGTAATATTAGGGTAAAAAATTGGAATTGGAGTCTGATGATGCTCGGTCATCAAAATTTCTACAAAAGACTCCTTATTAGTTGAATGCAGGAACTTTTATAAAAAATAAAAATCTGGCACCAATAGCTGAGGTGTCATATGTAGCCATGAACAGGAATCGGTCTTTCAGGAGAGACATCATTTACTTATTTTGCCAAAGATACACTATATGGGTAAAAGTATTTGGCCAAACCTGTTAATTATTGAATTCAGTGTTTCAATCAGGCCGCTTATCCCCAGCAATCTTAAAGCTTCAGCATACCAGGACATTTTGGACAATGTCATGCTTCCGAATTTGGCACAACAGTTTGGGGAAGGCCGTTTTCTATTCTAAGATGACTGTGCCTCAGTGCACAAAGCCAGGACTATGTTTGACATGGTTTGATGAGTTCAGTGTGGAAGAACTTGACTTGCCCGTACAGAGCCCTGACCTGAACCCCATCACCATAGTGATGAACTGGAACGGAAATTGCGAGCCAGGACTTCTCGTCCAACATCACGGCCTGACCTCATAAATGCTCTACAGAATGAAAGCGCCAAGAAGCACTTGTGGACAGCCTTCCAAGAAGAGTGGAAGCTGTTTTAGATGCAAAAGGGAGACCAACTCCATATTGAAGTGAATGTATTTGGATACAAGGCCATTACAGGTTTCGCCAAATACACTTGTCCATACGTACTCCCCCACAATTTGACCACACGTACTCCCCCACGCTGATGAGGCAGACTGACTACCCGTCGAGCACCGCCCCCCCGCCCCCCCCCCCCCCCCTCGCGCCTCCTGCTCCTGCTCTATCTACGCCTCGACCATGCCTGTGCACGCGCAGAAAGCGACGCTGCGACAAACATAGAGCAAAAACGCGCTATATGGGTGAGTGTGTGTGTGTGTGTTTTTGTGAGAGTAACGTGAAATTGCTGTATTGTGTAACGGGGCGGGATCTGCTGAAGGCTCTTAGGATTATGGTTTATCATTCCTCTGTGTTTATTCGGCTACATGGTGACTGACCGAGCGGTCAGTGTGATCAGTGCGCGCACAGTGTAGAGGATTAAAGCCTTCAGCCTGTAATACACCACACTGTCATGCTAAGGAGAGAAGAGCTTCGTCTTATTTTATTACGTTTTTCTTCATCTTATTATTATTATTATTATTATTATTATTATTATTATTATTATTATTATTATTTATAGCAGCGACATCCGAACCGTTATTCGCTCCTGGCTGCAGAAAGGCCGTTATTTCGTC